>PVJO010011227.1:0-18397 GCA_004026905.1 Hystrix cristata
GAATTGAGTGAGGCCATTTTTTTCTTCATAAAAAATTTAATATAAAGATCAAAAATTGTGCAGTATTTCAACATTTTAAATGCTTCAGATTGTTTCCATGAAATTCTGTGTGGAATATGATCATGGTAAATGAGATATTTTGTAAGTTTGGGCAGAAACATTATATGCAGGGAAGGATAATCCATGCCTAGAGGAAGTATTTATTCTTAAAAGGACAAAATGATGTCCCTTCCATGATGGAAGTGGTCCAGCATAATCATCTGGCCACCAGACTGATCATCTAGGAAATTATGCCACATCAGGGACTCAGTTTTACTTTCTGCTGCTGGCAGATTGGGCACTCAGCAGTGGCTGGAGCCAGGTAGGCCTTGCTGAGTGGAAGTCCACATTGCTGAGTGCATACATAACCTTCATCTGCCTCCATATCTATTTTGATCAGAAATCAATGACAGGAATAGCTGAGGAAAAATGTTGATCACTATCCACAGAACATGCCATCCTATCCACTTGCTTTTTTGTTTTACTCTTCTGTCTTTTTCTGCTGAGGTCACATTTCAGGGCACTTATATGTGGCACAAATATCCTCACATCATTTGCTCATTTGGAGAAGCATATCCACATATCTCTTCCCCAGATATTTTTGTCACCAATTTTCTAATCATATTTCTTCCAATCCATGATCATCCAGACATTGGCTACAGAGTCTGAATCAGCATATAGTTGTACTTCTGGCCATTTTCCTTCCGCCCAAAATGTACAACCAGGTACACTGCTTGAAGTTCTGCCCATTGTAAAGATTTCTCTTCAGCACTGTCCTTCAGGGATGTCCCTAAAAGGAAACCATAGTACTAAGGTTGCTTACTTTCAGATGGAGCCTGCAAAACATGCAGAATTACCTGTAAACCAGGCCCTCACCTTCTCTTCCTGTGTCATTTGATGATACGGTACACAATATGAAGCACAGTTGCATGCTGGGGAATTGAAGGCAGTATAGAGCATGTGGGAACCATGAGCATTTGGGTTACTTCTTTGTGCAATTTACTTATGCCCTCAGAATCAGCTCAGACTTGATCACATACATACTAGTTTCAGCTGATAACGGATCATTACCATGCACATCCCACTTTATGGCTGAAAGTGACAGAACACCCAGGTGATGACAGGCAGCCCAGGCCACATGGTAATTTGGTGTTCCATAAACAAGCATTCCCTATCACTAAGGCTGAGTAGAAGGCCAAGAGTCAATTCTCAAATGGAGAATAGCTGTCTGCAGATGATGGCAGAGCTTTTTTCCCACAATTTCAAGGGCCTTTGCTGTGATTCACCTACAGGGACTGCCACAGTCTCAAACACATCTTGATCTGCCACTGATATCTCAAGTACCACCAGGTGCTGGGGATCACATGGCCCAAATGCCTGTACAGCACCCTGGACCTGTTGCAAAGCCTTCCCTTGTTCTGGGTCCCACACAAAACTAGCAAATTTCTGGCTCGCTCAGTAAATGGGCCAGCATAATACACCCAACGCAAGGAATGTGTAGCTTCCAAAATTCCAGTGACTCACTAGGCATTGTGCCTATTTCTTGATTGTAGGAGAGACAAGGAGCAACAATTTATCCTTCACCTTAAAGGAATATTTTGGCATGCCTCACACCACTGGACTCCTAGAAACTTTACTGAGGTTATGGGACCCTGATTTTTAGTCGTATGTATCGCCCATCGTCTGAGACACAAATGCTTTACCAACAAATCAAGAATGGTTGCTAACTCTTGCTCACTTGATACAATCAACATAATGTCATCAATCAGCATAATGTCAGCATAATATATAATAACTTATAGAGAGAAAGGTTTATTTACATTTTTCCATTTTCCACCTTTTTCTTTCTCTTCTTTTTCCTTTCCTTCTTTTCCCCCTCCTCCCTTTCTAGTTCTCCTCCCTTTTGAATATTAGCTTTCTTTTACAACTTTCTCAAGCGGGAAGGGGATCAAGAGATGGAGGGATTAGGGAAGGTGGGGAGGGGATGATAAAAGGAATTAAGGAATTAAAATATGCTAGGTATGTAACAACTCCACACAAGGAAGGTAGACAATATGTACTGTGAAGTTGTAATAATAAAAATTAAAAATTAAAAAATAAAGCAATGAAAACAAAAAATAAAGTTGGTATATACCAGAGTTAAGACAGTAAAGGTATATATCGCTGGCCTTGGCAGCCAAAAGCAAATTGTCTCTGATGAGTCTTATGGATAGATCTGAAGAAAAACAGCACTTGATGAATGAATAGCTGCATACCAGGCACCAGGAGAAGTGTTAATCTGCTCAAACAAAGAAACCACATTCATATACCAGCCACAACTGCAGCCACCATTTCATTAAATGTATGGTAATTCACTGTCATTCTCCAAGATCCATCCATCTTCTGCACAGACCTAGTGGGAGAGTTAAATGGGAATGTGGTAGAAACCATCACCTCTGTACCTTTCAAGTCCTTGGTGGTGCACACCTGATCACTAACAAATAGGAAATGTAGACAATTTCTGCTTCAAAATTTAAATATTAGCCAAAGTCTTACATTATCATGTTCTTATATTAATATTGTTTTATATGCTTGATAATAGATATAATATTAAAAACCTTAATACTGTAAAATAAAATGAAATGTTTTACCTGAGTATTGATTATAACTTTAGAACTCACATTTGGTTTGAATTGCCAAACTTAACCAGCACTGGGAATTTATGAATACATAAGAATGTGTCCATAATGGGATATTCTTTTTGAATGCCCATTAGGTTGGTGTGAATGAAATTGCATTAAATTGATCTTAACGAAAACTTCAATTAAATTGTGAATGGCATAGAATTATTGTAATTCTTGCTACAATAACAAAACTTAATTCTCCCTAAAAGTAGCTGTTTACCAGAGTGAAAAATGTAACTCATGGAAATATATAATATTGTTTAATAAAATATTGTTTTGCTAAATATTGAAAGCATCAGTAGTTTCAAAATGCCTAGTTTCATTATCTTCAAGTATCCATATTAGTGATACTGGAGTTTGGAGAGAAAATTTGTCAGACAATATTATTTACCCAGACAAAGTATCAGTTAAACATAAATGCAAAATAAATACTGGCTGGGGCTGGGGAATAAGTTCAGTGGTTACAGTGCTTGCTTAGCAAGTGTAAGGCCCTGAGTTTGATCCCCAGCACCAAACACCCCCCCAAAAAATAAAACCAAACCAAACAAAATAAATAAATAAATAAATAAATAAATAAATAAATACTGGCTTAGACATAAAAGAACACCAATATTCAACACACAGATACTCTTCCAGGTAAAACAAATACATTAGAGATTCAATTGTATCGAGGTAAGCAAAACAAAAGTAAGTGACTATTTAAAAGTCATGGTATAAAAGAAATAAAGACAAAAACTAAATAGAGAACAAAAACAATGTGCTAAGGCAAGAAAATTTACAAAGACTCATCTCTTCTGTAGTTAGGTTGCCAGGCCTGCCATAGCAGACTAGTGGCTTACACCACAAAATTTTAATATTTCATAGTTATGTAGGTTAAAACTCTGAGATTAACATGGTAGCACAAATATGTACTTTTTGGTGACCGTGAGAATCAGTTTTATATCTCTTTCAGTTTCTGGAAGTTGCTGGCAATCTTTTTGAATTCCTTGGCCTGCAGAATTGTCAACCAAATCTATGCTTTCCTGTTTGAGTCCTCCCTCTGTGTTTGTCTCTGTGGCTAAATTCATTGCCTTTTAAAAAGGCACTAGTCATATTAAACAGGGGTATAAACCACAATTTCCTCATGTAAAATTTTTTAAACTGCGTAAAGATCCTATGCACAAATAAAGTCATATTCTGAATTACAAGGGGTTAACACTGACATTTTTGTGGGGTTTGGGGGCACAATTCCATCCATAGCATTCCTTATCTATTCTGTAAAACACATGCTTTTGTCTTTGGGAAAGACAAGAAGAATTTATCTGTAGGCCACTGGTAAAAGTTCATTGTGTCAAAAAAGGGAGCAAGTAAAAAAGAACCCTATTCCTGGGTGAGTGATGATATGTGCTGAAGCCAGAAATATAGCTGAGAAGAGAGGCAAAAGAACTGAGATCACACCTCTTAGATCCACAAACCCAGCACAGTACATGCCCAAAACTGAGGCTTAGTCAGAAAATGAGTGAACATGTTCCCTACCATAAGCTAATAGAAATAATAAGTAACAGCAGAATACTGCTGAAAAAGTAGTAGGAGAGAAACAAAAACACGTGTACAGTGATTCTCTGTGAAGCACGAGAAGAAAGGGACCTCTAAGTTTCAAAATCCAGGAGACTTTGCTCTGATAAACCACCCCCTCCCCCAGTGTAAATATGAGGTATTGCTGCAAAATATGAAATCTGATTTGCAACGAAGGTAACCATAGCAACAACAGATATTAAGTACCTAAATACATTAACTGAAAACCCACTCAAAAAGCCTAAGAGAAGGAAAAGCTTACAAAATATCCAGACATGAGAATTTCTCAGCTTTGGCTGTCCATATACAATATCTGCCTTTCTTTGAAAATTATAGAACATTAAAAAAAAAAAAGAGTCAGAAGAGACAAACTATCATAAAAATGAGACTCAGATATGACATAGATGCCAGAAGAGCCTGACAAGAAACCTCAAATACCTAAATTGTTGACAACATGCACCATTATTTGATATGCAAAACATCATAAAATCAGTGTTTTTATATATTAACAACTAACTCTTAGAATTTAAAATCTTTAAAAATAAATAGTACTTAAATAGAACTAATTAAAAGAGAAAAAAAAAAAGAAGGAAGGAAAGATGGCAGGCAAGATGGGTTGAATTTTGGCGCTTCCAAAAATATATGTTGAAACTCTAAGGCTTAGTGCAGCCCTTTGAAGACAGGCCGTTACATAAGTAATTAAGTTAAGGCCATGAAGGTACGCCATAATCCAATTTGACTACTTTATTGGAATACTAAATTCAGAAACGAGGCATGGGTGTGTATAGAAGCAACAACACATTGGGAAGGCAGAAATCTGCAAGCTTAGGTGGGAGATCTCAGGAGAAACCAAACCTGCTGACATTTTAATCTTGGATTCATGGTCTCCAGACATATGGAAAAATTACTTTCTACTATTGAATCATACAGTCTCTGATATTTTGTCATAATGACCCTAGTAAACTAGCAAAGAAAAGAAATAAAAGGAGACGAAAGAGAAAAGCCCATATATAAATGCAACAAATTATCCGTAAAGTTTGTATGGTCGTAATCACAAACTAGAAAAGAAAAATTTTACCCCAGAGCTCAATTAGTGATTAAATATATCATGTTCATAGACTGAAAGATATTATCAATAGGTAAATTCTACTCAATGTGATCTATAGATTCAACACAATCTCAGTTAATATTAGAGTCATAGTCTATGTATACGTATATGCAAAAAGATTCTAACATTTTTATGGAAATGCAAAAACAACCAAAATTGCCAGTGTAATTTTGAAAAAAAAAAAAAAGAAAAGAAAAAGAAAAAGTCAGAAGAATTTTTTGGTGGGTGCTGTAGATTGAACTCAGCACCTTGCACTTGCTAAGCAAGCACTCTACACTGAGCTAAATCCCCAGTTCAGAGTTGCAAGACTTTTACCCACTGATTTTAAGATTTATACATAGATAAATGGAATAGAATAGAGAATATAGAAAGACACTCAAACACGTACCTGCACACACACACAGAGTCAACTAATTTTTAACAAATGTGCCAAAACAACTGATAAAAATAAGATTTTTTTTTTCAGCAAATGGCACTGGAATACTTGAATATTTATTCACAAAGAAAAAATGAATCTAGTTATAAAACACATTATACAAAATTAACTTAAAATAGATCATAGCTATAACTAGAAATGATAAAACCATAAAGCTTCTGGAAGAAAATCTCCATGAATTTGGCATGGCAAAGTGTTTTAAAATACAATACAAAGAACAGAATCCAAAAAGAATAAAGTTGCCAAATTAGACTTAATTGAAATTAAAGACTTTTAAAAACATTGCAAAAACTAGGAAAGAATATGTTCATATCATATGCCTGATAAATTGTATGCAGAAATTATAAGGAACTCATAAAACTCAGTTATTAGAAAATTAAGAATTCAGTTTGAAAAAGAATAAGAAAAAGACTCTACAGTTACCACATCACAAAATAAATGAAGATATGTGGCTGACAGGAAAATACATAAAAAGATGCTTAATAACTAGATATTTAAGAAACACAAATTAAAACCACAATGTATTACTACTGTACACATATTAGAATGTAAAAAAATAGTTTGAGATGGAAATGTTAACTACTCTGATTTCATTATACAATGTAGACATGTATTGAGTCAGTATATTGTACTCCAAAAATTTGTACAATTAAAAATAATCAAATAAAGAATTGCATTAATAAGTGTTAATGAGGATACAGATCAACTGGAACTCCTAAACATTTGAAATGGAACATAGTCATTTTGAAAATTATTCTTAAACAATTTTATCTATTTTTACCTTATGACTCAGCATCTCACTCCTGGATTTCTGTCCATGAAGAACGAAAATTTATGTTCACACAGAATCTAGGATGTCAACACCTATAGTAACTTCATTTATAACTGCCAACTAAACCAGTTTTTCAATTGATAAGTGAATAAACCACGATACCTCCATATAATGGAATTTTACTAAATTTTAGAGAAGAATGAACTATTGATTTACATAACAGTTCGGGTGACATTTAAATACATTTTGCTAGGGAAAAAAAAGCAAATTTTAAAGACTCCAAGCTGTATCACTTATTTGATTTGTTGCTCTGTAAAAGGCAAAACTATAGCAAGAAAAGCAGAACATTAATTGCCAGGGATTGAGGCGGGAAAAAGTCAAAGAGTTACGTAGGAAAATGCAGGGGTAATAGAGCCTCGTGGAACTATGATAATGGATGTGCAACTTGATGTATCTAACCCTCCAAACCGTACACCACAAAAGGCGACTTTTGGTATATAATGTATAATTTAAAAGATATGGGAGAAGCTGGAATGCAGATTAAATAAATGCAACAAACAAATGAATCACTTAAAAGTAGGTAACATTTTGAGAAACAATGCTTTGACAGCACACAGTAATGTAAGGACTAAAAGAATTGTGTGCAAATTCTATCTTCTAGATAGAAAACATGTTTTCCACAATTGCTTGGGTTAGGAATTCTCTAAATATTTCAATTGAACATTAGATTTGAAGTAATCAGTTAATATAGACAATGAGAACCACGTTTCTTACCATAATTTTTTTTTAATTTTCAATAAGGAAATTAAGAGGGCAAAATGGCACAGACTAGAATTGAAGTAAAAAATATAGTCATATTAATACAGATATGAATTTAGTTGTGTAGCTAGCTATATGTCTTAAAGTTAGTACATGCTTATGTCTGTATATATCGCAGCTTCCTCCAGTACAAAGCATTGCTCCAAGCAGTTACAACCCATTTGTATTCATTACACCAAGAGCTGAATGTATTGATTTCTATAACCTATTCTCTAATAATTGGTGATGAAGTTCTTTGGAGAAATAGTTGATTCCAGAACTCAGGCAATGAATAATACAAAATGAACTGGTAGTATCTTCTGATACCAGGAATTAAGAAAGTGTTTTTAAAGCACATGCTTAGCATGTGTGAGGCTCTGGTTTCAATTCCCAGCAACAAAACAAACAATAAAAGCCAAAGAAGTGTGCAGGCAGATCTGTAAGGCATAGCAGACCATGTGAAGCAGCTCACAATGAGTAACACCGTAAAAACCCAAATGTGATAAATAACTATAGTGTCAGGTTATAAACCAATGAATAAAATAAATATTTTGAGTCTATACTTACTGAGTAATTAAAGAAATACATAAGCTACGGACATAATAACAATTCTTTCTTATATAAATCCAATGAATAAATTACAGTGAATTCCAACTAAGAAATTATTAAAAATATAAAACGTCACCATAAGAACATGACAATAATAATTGCTAAGTGCAAGATTCCACTAATGGATGGGGAAAATTCCAGACAAAAATACCATATTCATTTGGCCTCAAAATAGCTCCACTAAGATGGTAATTATAAATATTGAGAGAAAAATTACCCCTGGAAAATCCTGACATATTTCACCTGCTATGATTTGAATGTCTGATTCTTCTTAAAAACCCATTTGGAAATTTAGATTCCAATGTGACTGTATTAAGAAATGGGTTAGGAGGCACCCAGGAGGTGATTACATCTTACAGGTAGAGCCCTCATGAATGGAATTAGTGATTTACAAAAGGGATGAAGGAATTAACTAGGTCCTGTTTGCTATCCGTCCCATTGGCCTTCGACATTGCTCTGTGGAGGACACTGTTCTCTCTGGTGGATGCTGCAGCCACAAGCCAGCATCTGAGAAGCAGAAAGCAGCCAGACGATGAACTTGTTGACATCTTGATCTTGGATGTTCCGGTCTCCAGAACTGTGAGAAATAAATTTACTTTGTATATAGATCACTGTCATTGAGTTTAATAATTCAGAGGAGGGAATTTTCCCCGTGACCATGCAGACAGGGCCCACATCCATGGATTCTGCATCTTAGCTACAGCCACCTACTGACTCCAAGCTTGCTCTGTGCTCTAACTTCTCTTGGCGCCAGGCAGCAGAGTCTCTGACCTATGAACTGAGTGGACTGTGGACAGTCTGGGAGAGAAGGTAAGTTATGTAGAATTGGCAACTCCAGGGAGAAATGACAGACCTGGTCAGCAGCACCAACCGCAGGAAAATCCTGTGGATACTGTCACTACAAAAACTGAGTAGGGTTCTATTCCAAAAGTGACTCCTTTGCAGCAGTTGGAGAAGAAACCCAGTGGTGAACCCGCCGTATTGTCAGACAATGTCTAATCAGGTTATTTTGGGCAGGAGTTAATAAACTGAGCCGTAGAACAGCTACAAAACAAGTCCTTTTCTAGGTTTCCAGTGTTACCCTCCCGAAGTGCCTGAGTGAGAGACAAACATGGGAGACCGAGGAGAGGTGATGCACACTAAACACAGGCCCCCTGAGAAGTTTAAACTCAGGCTGGGAAGGACAGGCCCCGGCTTCTATGGTAAAAACTAGGCTCAGCGAGGGTGGTTTTAAGAAGCGGTTGGACCTGAAGGTGCTGGCATCAAGTCTAGCAGTTGGATTGAATCCCCACCCACTGCCTGCACCCAGCAGAAACCAGTAGTCAGACTGTGTTACACATCCACCCAGTGAGGAAGGACACGCCTTGGCTTGGGTGGTTCCCATGGTCTGGGTGGAGAGACACAAGAGTCTCTGGAGCAGGAGGGGACCCTCACAAACCCACAGACTGCAAAACTAGGCAGAGAAAATTATGACTTGCTGGATTCTGAGACTGAAGAGCGTAGAAAGAAACGATTCCTTCAAAAAGACAGAGAAATTTTATTAGACTCAATTTTCTTTTCTTCCTTTTTCTGTCATTGGTTTTTGGGTTTTTTTTTTTTTTCATTTTTCTCTTTTCTCATTTTAATACTTTTTCATGCTTTTATTTCTTTTCTCCTTATGTTGCCATATTTCTTTTTCCTTCTTGTTAGGTCTTTTCTGTTACTTCTATCTAATACTATCAATTTCCTTTTACTTTTCAATAGGATTTTTTATCTGGCCTTTCTATCATCATTCTCATCTTCCATTGCTTAACTTTCCAAATTCTGCTTTTTCATTCTCTAGTTCCCCTACACTCTTTACTCCTTCCAGTATAACCATTAAGCTATATGAATCTTTATATAGTCAATTCTATGCTATTACTGTAGAATACCATTCTTTTGTTAGTGTTAGAATAGTTGTTGCACTTAGTAGATATTTACTATAGGTCAATATTTGGTTTTTCTTAGTGTTTATGTAGGGACAGGGGTCCCCACAGGTAGGGAAAAGATAGGGTAAAGGCCTCCTCAGACTTGAAACATAAAAGCAGCTACATTCCAACAGTTAAGGAGATAAAGGCAAAGAGACTAATTCCAGAAGGCCCCAGGTAATCTGATTAACATACAGAAAGCAAACTCTCCCTTTTGACTCTTTAACTAGCCCTAAGGCACCCGCCCATAAATTTGCCCTTTGCCAAAAGACAAAGGTCACAGTGCTGCGGGAAATCAAGGCAGAGGTGACAGACAAGCCCAAGAGCCAATCAGATTCCCAGGGCTGGGGAAAAACCGAAATAAAAAGGGGCTACAACGAAGGGCCCATGAGTATTTCGCTTTCGAATGCACCCTACTCGTCGAGTAGCTATCTATCTTCTCTTTTTCCCCCTTTTTCACCACTTTTAAATAAATTGTCCTCTAAATAAATTGTCTTCTCTTAATTTAAACTCGGTTTCTTTAATTCTTTATTGTAGCTGGGTTTACGATCGCCGGGAATTATATTTTCTAGCAGGACAGCAGGTCACAGTCCACCTCTAGACGTAACATTTATACTATAATTATAGCTATCTTTTCTATGGTTAAGTGCAGTACAATAATAATTCTTAGGGTATGTAAATTTCCAGTTTGTCTTTGATGCCATTACTGTTGCTGATTTTATTCCTATTACCAAGGTGGTATAGTTGTTACTATTATAGACAGCGAAGTAAAGTAGAAATATTATAGGCAGTCAGACAGGCCTGGGTCCTCAATGCAGTCAATACACGGGACAACTATGGCTGGAGGCGCATCCATTGAAGGTCAGGTCTCAAGATAAGGATGGAAAGACCAGAGCCACACCCCTGGCTGAGGGATAAACAATGAACTGAAGATTACATCTGTTAAATTCTAGGTCACCCAGGAGGGTGACCAAGATCTCCGGATCCAACCTACCCTGGAATGTCTTTGTTCTCTCCTTGCCCGTTTACTACGTGACTTTCTTCCCCATTGGACCACTATTACCTAAACGACCACACTTGTACTATTATTGGTTGATCATCATTTTGACACATATTGTACCACCACATGATTTTGCCCTATAAGACCCCCTCTAAAGAGTGGGACTCTTTGGCAACCCACTTGGGTCCCCTCCTGTCTCTCAGGAGCTCTCTTTCTCTCTCCCAATAAAATTCCTACTCTTAACCTCCTTTGTTCCTTAGAATTCATTCTTCGACTTCGGGGAACATGAACTCAGCGTAACTGACATCTAGCAGGTTGGGAGTTATATTTTTTCCCCTATATCATTTTCATGTATGTTATCTGATCATAGTGAAATGAAATTAGAAATAAATGGCAAAAGAAACCACAGAAATTATGCAAACACATGTAAATTAAACAATACACTCTTGAATAATCAATGAGTCACAGAAGAAATCAAGGAAGAAATAAGAAAATTTTTAGAATCAAATGATAGTGCAAGCACAATATATCAGAATGTATTGGATGCAATGAAAGCAGTAACGGAAGTTTATAGGCATGAATGCTCCATTCAGAAAAACAGACTGAGCTCAAAAAGTAACTTAATTATGTACCTCAAGTTCCTAGATAAACAAGAACAATCCAAACAAATACAAAGGTAGTATTAGAAATTATAAACATCAAAACAAAAATTAATGAAATTGAGGCAAAGCAACAACAGAAAGTATCAATGAATCAAAAAGCTGGGTCTCTCAAAGAATAAAGAAAATAGACATAGCTTTAGTCAATCTTGCCAAAAAAGAAAAAAAGAAAGAAAAGACCCAAATCAACTAAAAATCAGAAGTTAAAAAGATGAAATGACAACAGATACCACCGAATGCCAGAAGACTTTTAGTAACTGCTTCAAAAACTTGTAATTCAATAAATTGGAGAATTCAGAAGACATGGATATATTCCTAGTTACATATGAATTATGAAAACTAAACAAAGAGCATATAAAAACCCTGACTAATCCAAGATAATAGGCAATGAAATTGAAGCAGTAATAAAAAAAAAAAAAAAACCTACCAACTAAGAAAAGCCCATGTCCCAGTGGATTCACTGCTAAACTCTATAAGAATATCAGGGAACGTTGAATGTCAGTAATTCTCAAGCTCTTTAATAAAATTGTAAAGGAAGCATAACTTTCAAAGTCAGTCACGTTAGCTAGCATAGTCTTAATTCCTCAACTAGGAAATAATCTAACCAAAAGAGAAAACTATGGGCAAATTCAAAAATTTTCCACAAGATATTAGCAAACAGAAAGCAACAGATCATAAAAAATATCATACATCATGAACAAATAGGCTTCATCATACTCGTCCTACATATGTAAATCAATAAATATATCACACAAACAGAAGCAAGAATGAAGATCACATGGTCACTTCATTAGATGCAGAAAAAGCCTTTGACAAAATCCAACATTCATTCATGGTAAAAACCCGGAAGAAAATAGGTATAAATGGACATTATCTCAATCAGATAAAAGTCATATATGGCAAACCTACTTCCTATATCATATTAAATGGGGAATAAATGAAAGTTTTCTCTCTAAAATCAGGAACAAGAAAAAGATATCCAGTAACACCACGCCTATTCAAAACAGCACTTGAATCATTAGGCAAAGCAATAAGGCAAGAGATAGAAACAAAAGAGATTTCTATAAAAAAGAAAGAAATCAATTTATCATTATTTGCAAGTGATGTGATTCTCTATTTAGAAGACCCAAAAATTATACCAAAAGATTCCTAGAATTAACCACATTCAACAATGTAGTAGGATACAAACTCAATATACAGAAGTCAACATTGTTCCTCTATGTAAACAATAAACTCACTGAGAAAGAAATTACAAAAACAATACCATTCAAAATATCCCCAAGAAACAAGGGAGGGGGAATGGATCAGAGGACAAGAGAAATAAGAAACAAAAGGAAAAAATGGAAACAAAGCTTTTGTAAATAGGGAGGGAGGAGGAGAATGGGAAAAAAAGCAGCAACAAGATATGTCATGTACAGGTACAAATCCCCTATGTAGAGGTACAAGTCCCCCTATGATGGATGTTATCACTATGTACATCTAAAATGTACCATTAAAATAAAATAAAATGAAAAAAAAATCCCCAAGAATAATTATATACTTAGGAATTAACCTAAGGAAGTGAAAGAGCTCTACAACAAAAAGTACAGTACCCTGAAAAAGAAAACCAAAAAGTACTTCAGAAAATGGCAAGATATTCCCTGTTCCCAGTTACGCAGAAACAATACCATCAAAACGGGCATAATCCCAAACAGATACACAGATTTAATGGAATCTCAATCAAAATAATCACTCTTATAGAACTAAAGAAAACAGTCCTAAAATTCATATAGACCCAAAGAGACTCAAAATAACAAAAACAGTTCTGAGAAGTAAGAGCAAACCAGGAGCCATCTCAATCCTGAACCTCAGGTTATATTGCAAAGCTAGAGTGATTAAAAAAATGAAAACAACCCAGCATATTACTGGCACAAAAACTGATATATGGGTCAATGGAACAGAATAGAGTATAAAAAAACAACCACAGGAACATTCAGATATCTGGTCTTTGACAAATGGGCCAAAAATACACACCAGAGGGAAGATAACCTCTCTAATAAGTGGTGCTGAGGAAATTGTCTATCCACATGCAGAAAATTGAATCTAGACCCATATTTCTAGCAAAGTAGTAAATTTAAGTCAAAATAGATAAAAAATCTAAATGTTAAAACAGAAAAACTTAATGTGCTAATGTGCTTCAAGAGGTAAAACTCTTGAAGACATAAGTGTAGGCAAGGACTTTCTGAACAGAAACCCCATTGCACAAGAAATAATATCAAGAATAATATCAAATGGGATCATATCAAACTAAATAGCTTCTGCACAACAAAAGAAACAATAAGCAGAGTATAGAGACAATCTCTAGAATGGAAGAAAAAATTTTCAAGCTACTGCTTGGAGAGAGGACTAATATGTAGACTGTAGAAAGAACTGAAAAAATAGATATCTCAAAATAAAAGACTCAATCAAAATATTGTGTGACAGAAATGAATAGACACTTCTCAGCAGAAGACATATAAATTGCCAATAAATACATGAAAAAATGTTCAGCATCTCTGGCCATTAAAGAAATGCAAATTAGAATAGTACTGATATTTCATCTTACTGAACAAAGAATGGCTACCATTGAGAAATGAAATAATAACAAATGCTGGTGAGACTGTGGGGAAAAGGAGCCCTTCTACATGTTGGACGGGAATGCAAGGTTCCACAACCATTATGGAAATCAGTGTAGAGATTTCTCAAAATCTAAAACTAGAAATTCTATTTGACCCAGCCATTTCCCTTCTAAGTATCTTCCTGAAAAAGTTAAATACATCATATTACTGTGATACATTCACATCCTTTTAATAGAGGCACAACTGATAATATATAAATCACGGAAGTGGCCTAGATTTCCTCAACAGATGAATGGATGAAGAAAATGTGGTATTTATGCACAATGGAGTTCTACTCTGCCATAGTGAAGGATAAACTTGAGTCATTTGTAGGAAAATGCATGTACCTTGAGACCATAATGCTAAGTGAAATAAATCAGATACACAAGCTTTAAATACCACATGATTTCTTATATAAGAAACCAAAAATATAGTTAAAGATCAAAATAAAAGATAGTTAATAGAAAGGGAGGTAGATTTTTCTCAAAAGGTGAGGGAACCAAGAGATGGAGGGAAGGGGCAGAAGGGGGAAGAACTGAGATGTGTTATGTACTTGTGCCAAGTCCCCACAAAGAATGCAGTCATTGTTGTATCTCAAACATGAATAAATAAAAAATAAAAATGGAAAAAAGGAAAAATAAGAGTATTAAGTAATTTATTTTGTGAAAAAGAATAATTCAGTGGAAATTAAAATTTTAAAAAATTATAAATTTATCCTGTGCAATGTGCTCATTTAATTTTTATCTTACCTTTTGTAGTGTTGGAGATCAAAAACAGGGCCTCGCTTATTCTAAGAAACATTTTCCACTAATTTAAATCCCTAGTCCAAGTTGATTTCATTTAAATAATCATTTAGTCATCTAGTATTTGCATTGTTACAAACAAAATATATAGCATCTAAATAAGAGGGGGTAGCCACTGCTTATCAGGTAAAATAAAACGTAAAAAGTTGCACAAATTACATAAAAACATAGATTAAAAATAGTAAATGGGGGCTGGGGATTTAGCTCAGTGATTAGAGTGCTTGCCTTGTAAGCACAAGGGCCTGAGTTCGATCCCCGGCACCACAAAAATAAATAAATAAATAAATAAATAAATAAATAAATAAATAAATAAATAAAAAATAGTAAATGGCAAAATTGATACCAATGAAAGTTAATTTAAAATTTCCTACAAGTGATCAGACACTGGGCCAGAAGTTAATAATATAAGAATAAAATAAATTACAAATAATAGAAAGTGATGAAGACATTGTTCATTAAGAAAGCATTGTAACTTTCTAAATGAGAAGAGATCAAAAAATTCTCTGGTAATGTGATGATTTCTCCTTAGGGAAATTCCTTTGGTTTCCTGCTTTGTACCCTTTGTGCAAGCTACAAAATGAGAGTTGCAAGTAGGTAGAAAAAGGAGAGCAGGTAACTCCAGGCCAATGCAGAAGTTCTGCAAGGACGTAATACACAAATAGCATTCAAGGAATGAATGGAAATCACCTCAGTGAATTAAGGCTTGGGAAAGGAGGCAGAAAGTTTTGGTCTTCAAAATGTGGGCAATTTGGGTAGTGCCACAGTGAGGATTAAATAAGTATATTTATTTTAGAAGTCAACTGAGCATTACATGCATATTGATGCACATGATGGATTAGGGTGAAAATAGAGACACACTGTCAGTAAAGATTAATAACCTCATATTTTTCAAGATGACAAAATCATCAAGAAAAGTAAGATATTCGTACAAAGAGAATAGAGATGCAGTTTTGAGGATCAGGATAAAGATCATATGCTAAACAAATAGGTTATATGCAAAGCGATTAAAAACAGCAATCATTAACCAGGGTATTTTTGTGGATATTAACAAATGAGAATATAAAGTTGAACTTTGGGAGATACCAACATACAAGTCACCGGCAGAAAAACAGAAAACTGAAGGAGAAATATTAAGGAAGAGGATGCAAACAAAACAGCATAAACCAAATGTGGGAAAGCCAGGAAGGTCAGATTCTGCTGAAAGATCAAGAACAGGGAAGACAGGATAAATCAACTGACTCGGCAACTCAAAGTTCCCCATAATTTCAATAGGAATATTCTGGACTTAATTTATTCAATAAAAACTTTGAGACTAGTTGAACTTTAATGTTCATTCCAGCAATAGCAATTCTATTACTTATTGTCATGATTATTTTATTACCCTGAATTCTATTATCATGAATCAAACTTCTGAACCTGATTTCAAATACGGAATTGCCTTATATTGTTGTCCTTCAGAAGAAGTGATTTGATCATTCTTTTATTATAAGCACTACAACTGGCCATATGCACAAACATGTATTTTCAAATCGTTTAACTTATTTAAAATTATTAGGGGAACTTTCTTGGTAGTAAGAAAAAAAGATCACATCATTGCTTTTTAAGAAAAGAGGTCTCTTGAAATAGTCTACTTAGAACTTAGAATTTGACTTTCCTTATAAAAGAGGATATTATAAAAAAATATGATTTACCTTAAGATTCCTACCAGTATTGGATCATAGAGAAATGATTTTTATCTGGATAACATATTTAATTTCCCAAATCATGTCTATATGGTTATCATGATTTTGAAGACATTTAAACAAGATATTATTTAAACATTAATTCATGCTAATGAAATTGGAATAGGTTATGCCGCTGCATATTAATGTGATGCTTTCTAGTCAATTTATTTCAATAATAGTCATTTTTTATTATGAGTAACTAACATTAGTTACTTATTAGTTTTTTTGCTATTTTCAGACAATATTTAACATATCAAGGGCAAGATTAATTTTTTTGGAGGGGGGGCTGGGGATCTTGGGGCCTTGTTCTTGTGAGGCAAGCACTCTAACCACTGAGCTAAATCCCCAGCCCTCAAGATGAATTTTAAAATGTCCACAAAGAAAAGAAAAGCCCAGGTCCTGATGGTTTCATAGCCAAATTCTGCAAGAAATTCAGAAATGATCTAATACCACTATTTCTCAAACTCTTTAATGAAATTGAAAAGGAAGCAGTACTTCCAAAATCATTCCTGGAAGCAAGCATTATCCTGATACTAAAACCAGAAAAGGATCCAACTGAAAAAGAGAACTACAGACCAATCTCCCTAATGAACATAGATGCAAAAATTCTCAACAAGATACTGGCCAATAGAATGTAACAAATTAGCAAGAAGATTATACGCTATGACCAAGTAGGATTCATCCCAGGGATGCAGGGATGGTTCAACATACACAAATTAATATATGTAATACACCATATCAACAAAGTCAAAGACAAAAATCACATGATCACCACAATAGATGCAGAAAAAGCATTTGACAAAATTCAACACCCATTCATGATAAAAACACTACAGAAGGGGCTGGGGATTTAGCTCAGTGATTAGAGTGCTTGCCTTGCAAGCACAAGGCCCTGAGTTCGATCCCCAGCACCACAAAAAAAAAAAAAAAAAAAAAAAAAAAAAAAAAAAAAAAAAAAAAAAAAAAAAAAAAAAAAAAAAAAAAAAAAAAAAAAAAAAAAAAAAAAAAACACTACAGAAGTTAGGAATAGAAGGTGTTTATCTAAACCTGATAAAAGCCATCTATGACAAACCAATGGCCAACATCACACTAAATGGTCAGAAACCGGAAGCTTTCACACTAAAATCTGGAACAAGACAAGGTTGCCCACTATCACCACTGTTATTCAACATAGTTCTAGAAACATTAGCCAGAGCAATTAGACAAAAGAAAAAAGTAAAAGGAATACAGATAGGAAAGGAAGAACTTAAACTATTATTATTTGCAGATGACATGATACTCTACATAGAAGACCCAAAAAACTCCACCAAAAAAACTTCTAGATTTAATAACTAAATTCAGTTGTGTTGCTGGATACAAAGTCAATACCCAAAAGTCAATAGCATTCCTATATACAAATAATAAACCCACCGAGAAAGAAATAATAGAAGATCTACCTTTCACAATTGCACAAATTAAAATAAAATAAAATAAGATACTTAGGAATCTATCTAATAAAGAAAGTAAAAGATCTTTACATCGAAAACTACAGCACTCTACAAAAGGAATTGAAAAGGATATCAGAAAATGGAAAGATATCCCATGTTCCTGGGTAGGAAGAGCCAACATAGTGAAAATGACTATACTTCCTAAATTACTATACAGATTTAA
>PVJO010011227.1:18497-60812 GCA_004026905.1 Hystrix cristata
ATGGTACTGGCAAAAAGACAGACCTGAGGATCAGTGGAATAGATTGGAAGATACAGAAACAACTCCAAACATACTCAAATACCGCATCTTTGACAAAGGAGCCAAACACACTCACTGGAAGAAAGATAGCCTCTTTAACAAATGGTGCTGGAAAAATTGGCTTGCCACATGCCAAAAACTAAAACTAGATACATGTCTCTCACCATGTACTAAGCTAAAATCAAAGTGGGTCAAAGATCTAAACATTAAAACAGAAACACTACATTTACTGGAGAATAGAATAGGAAGAACTCTCGAAGACATAGGGGTAAGAAAAAAATTTATGAACAGAACCCAGACTACACAGGAAACAATACAAAGAATCAGTGTTTGGGACCACATGCTATTAAAAAGGTTTTGTACAGCAAAAGAAATCATCAATAGAGCAGGACAAAACCCCACAGACTGGGAAAAAATTTTTGCTAGCTATCCATCAGACAAAGATCTAACATCAAGATTATACAAAGAACTCAAAAAACTACAACTAGACGTTCCATTTGATCCAGCTATTCCTCTACTGGCGATCTTCCCAGAAGAATTAAAATTGCCATACCCCAGGGATATATGCTCAACCATATTTATAGCAGCACAATTTGTAATAGCTAAGGCTTGGAAACAACCTAAATGCCCAACAACCAATGAATGGCTAAAGAAAATGTGGTTTTTCTACACAATGGAGTACTACACCACCATAAAAAAGGATAAACTAGAGTCATTTGTATGTGGATGTTCCTTGAGAACATACTATTAAGAGAAATAAATACGACACTCATGAGTACACATCGAATTGTTTCTCTGATATGAGAAACCATAACTGTAAATAAGGACAAAGAGGTGTAATAGATACTATCTAAAAGGAAGCTAATATACAAATGAGAGGAGAACTAGAAAGAGAGAAATGGGAAAAGCAGGAAGGGAAAAAAGAAAAGAAAAGGGAAAAGGAAATCATGGAAAAATATGAATAAACCTGCTGTAAATAGGGAAGGAGGGAACAGAAGGAAGGGGAGGGGAAGAGGGGGGAAAACCAAGATGCACCATGTACAGGTACAAAATAAATGTGATGAATGCGATCATGATATGTACAATGTACCAATACATGTTCTTGGTTAAAAATAAATTAATTAATTAAAAAAAAATAAAATGTCCACATAGAAAAACTCTAGGAACTGGGAGGTTTCTATACTCTTGGAATGGCTTATTACAGTTTATTTGGTAGCAATTGCTTTGGCACTTGCTTTTGGGAATGGTACATTCATTTTTTTCATATGTAGATTTTCAATAGGTTACCTTTCTATAAATAATACTTTTTACAAACTATAAACCCAAAAGAAATATAAAAATGATGTTATCTTCTGCTGTCATCACAATTGAAAGGATACCAGTGTTTCATATGTAAAATATAAAAAATATTCATAACTGAATTTCTGATAATTATAGTGCCTTGATAATGCTTATATATAAATTTTAGCAAAGATTATTACAAACATTTCAATGTTTTGGAAAACAAGATTAGAAAGTATATTTGGTTTATTAGGTACAGAATTTAGCAGGTAATATTGCTTTGAACCCTAGTACAAAGGACAGAGATTTAGAAACAAGTTTTGAAATTCCATCTAACTCAGCAAGTATCATGTGATAGCTCCAGTTTTTAAGATAAAAATCTGAGATGTGACTCTCCATATATTCCTATTTTATATTTTGGTTTAAATCAACAAATATCTGTTAAAACTAGACAGATAAGTCCCCAAAGTAAAAATCGCTACTAAAACATGACCTATTTTAGTACTGAAACTACATTTTGTTTAAATTTTAAATAAATTGAGTTTTTTTTTAACATCTCAAAATAAAACTTTAAGGAAACTTTCTATGCGCTTATATATAGAATAAACATCAAAGATTTTTAAAACATACTTGAGTCACTGCCTTATGCTGAAGAGAGTACAAAATTGGTCAGACGAACTTCTGTTTTCACAGTTAAGTGGCTGAGTGATGTCTAGGAATTTATCCACACTTTCTGAGTGATTCTATGTTACTCAGTAACAAAAAGATGGCAAGACTTTCCTCATATATCACATAAATCTGTTAAAGACAAAAATGAAATAATATTTAAGCATATGTAACACAGTGCAAAGTATCATATAAGCACTAATAATTCTTATTATCCTAACCTCACTTTTTCCCCAATTCTAACATAAAATAAATGCACTTGATAATTTGGAATTTCTGGGAATATATAGCCATAAATTAATGAACTGACAGAAACCTAATCAGAAGTCATACCACAAAATAAACAAACAAAAATACTTCGGAAAGAAAAAAAATTGCATTGATTTATTGATACTTAATTTTAAAATGATAAGTATAACTGTCTTTATGCTTTATAAAATTGTGGTGGAAATAAATAAAAAGCAACCTACAATCCTCATTCAGTCATCAGAACAAGATAACTCAGGAAATTTATTCCATTGATTGGAGTCATAATACAGAAACATGCTATAAAAATGTAATGGTTATGCCTAAATTAAAAATGGAGTATAGACATCGACTCTTAACTATTCGTAACATAGCTCAAGAAACTTTGGCAGAAATTTTTATGCACAAATTGTTTATAAACTGTGTTAATAAAATGGAAGCATTAATAAATTGATACTTTTCACACAAAACAAATGGGATGTAATTCAACTTGAAAAACTGGAAGGTCTGTATCCACAGTGAGGCTACCAGAGGTGAGAAAGGAAGCCACATGTTCTCAGTCCACAATCCCCACCAAGCCCAGTCTGTGCCCTTGTTCTGCTTGTCTGGTCAGGGTAGGCAGTTTAAATTTGTCACATCTGATTAATACTTGTTTGCACTTTACTTCAAGTCCAGTTTTATCCTTGAACGTTTACATCTATTGAAACTTCATTAAGAATTTGTAGTTGCAAAGATTCCAAGAAAATATACATGAAAACTGAGTAGATGTTGCCAATTTAAATTTACCTAAACTCTACCCTTCTCACAAATCCTAAAACAGATTTAGGGTTACCTTTGTTTTATGAGATGTCCTAGTGTTCTTCTAGTGTTCAGTTTTTCTTGTTACAGCATGTTTATAGACTTATATTTAATCAACTTCCAAAAGTATTTATTAAGACTCTATTGAACAAATGTGTGATAAATGCTGAAAGATTGTAATCAAGCCAAGTAATCTTATTATTAGAGTATGTCAATACATGAAGAAAGAAAAAATGCTTGAAGCCAACAGCAAAAGAAACTGATATATTTTAATCATATATTAAAGTATATTAAATATTTTACATTCTAAAATTGCTTTACAATTTCCTCCTGTGCGACAGATTTAATTTATCTGCCAAATGGCTGTGCTTTAAATTGACAAAAATGATCCATTTGAAATTTTCACAAATGTATTTTGCTGCAATGCTAGCAAATAATGATCATGATCATCATAATAAATTCCCTAAGATTGAAGAGTTTCTTGTATATTTTGAAGTTTATTACAAATCTCTATTTCTTCTGAATAAATGAATTCAGGCATTAAGGGATTTTCAATCAAGTTAGTCCTACTCTCAAGAGCTATTTGGAAATGTGTGGGATATGTCAGTGATCCAGCGATACAGACACAGGCTGCATACAGTGAGTGGGACAGTGCATGCAACAAACTTCTGCCATATCCAAAGAACAAAATTTATGCTCATATAAAAACACTAAGGTCTAAGGTGTGAGCTTGACTTCTGGTTTCAAGTTAGGAATTTTGGCAGGTCATCTACTAAATATTACATTTCTTAGCTTTTCTGAGATTAAGCTACAGAATCATCACTAAAGCTCCTTCCTGATTTTACAGTTTTTAATCATCCTTTCTCACAAACATGGAGCTCCCCTTTTTCTAAAGGCCTTTAAGAATTACAGCTGTAACAACACAGTGGAGCATTTTAGTATATCATATGCTTTGGCTCCACATTTTCTTTTGAATAAATTATACATTCCAAGTTAGATTTTCAACCTGTTGAAGATATAAACTTGGATATATGTATGCATGTATATTTATACCTATATTTATGTCCATTTATCTACATATATGCATTAAATTATACAACAGGGACAAAAATCATTGACAAGTGCTAAGTGCTTAAATAGTCCAGTATTCTTTTACAGAAACATTCTTATCTTACTCTCCTACCAAAATGATCTTTTCTTTGTTGTTCTTGTTTTGTTGTTGTTGTTTTTTGGGGTTTTTTGTTTTGTTTTGTTTTGTTTGGTGCTGGGGATCGAATTTAGGGCCTTACACTTGCTAGGAAAGTCCTCTAACTACTACCAAGCTCAATCTCCAACATGACCTTTTCTTTTCAATGAAGAAAAGAATTATAATTTTATAGATGATCACATTTCCATTATTTTTATAGTTTTTCTATAAGTTAAAATAATTATTACTTGGAAAATAGTTTATATTCATAAATATATTATTGCCATAAAATAATATATTGATAATGACTGATACACCTATCCAAAGACACTCTGGATCTTACTGACTCAATATTAGTTAAAAGGATAAACTTTAAAGTTGTGCATAATCACTAGTTCACTGGACTAAATATTTGAAAAATTATTCTCTCCCATGATTCATATAAATGCAGAAGCTGTTTAGTTAATCTTTGAGTCCAATTTTATCATTATATGATCTCATTTTGAAAGATAGTCCAGTATCCTAACACATTAGATCAGTTGATAAAATAAGCTCTTTCTAAACTCTGGCCATCTAATTAAATTTTATTTGAAATGTTCTCATAATTCATATGTATACATATTTTAACTTAGAAAAACTCAACTTTAGATACCTGTGAGAAGGAGAATAAAATATAGCTTAGATGTGTTAATACTTTAAAATGCTTTTTTTGCAAACTCATGTCTTTGGTTCCTACTCATTTCTTTAAATTTTCTTTTTCTTTTTCCTCCATTATCAGACCACTCTAGAATATCCCGAATGAGCCAATTAAAATACAGTACCTGTTTATCTAAATATTAAACAATTATTACAGAGTCATTTTTCTTTTGACTTGATATTCAGAAGAATGTTAAAAACTGTTTAAAACAACAATTATTTGAGTAATCATTTGGCCTTCTGCTAAGTTTGAGCAATAAATGGTGTAACAAGCCTGTAGGAATAAATAGAGAAATTTCTGGCAAAACCTGTTATATTCTAGACACGAGATGGCTTCACAGAGTCAGACCCAGAGCAGAGAAGAGGGCTCAAGACAAACTGAGCCCAAGGTCACAGTGCACCAACTCTTCCAACCCTGGACACTCCCCAAGGCCCACAGCCTCGAGATAAGGAGGAACAAAGAAATACCTTACCCTGCAGAAACTTTCTGGGCCAGTCGATGCCCACATCCCCTTTCCACCACAACCTGTCTAGAAAGCTTAAACCCCTTTGTTCTGAGAGGTCAACCCTCTGGCTGGGTTTACTCCGGAAGTAAAGCCTGCTCATTGCTTTTCTGAGGTCACTTCTCATTCTTCCTTTGGCTCAAATTATTAACAAAACCTATTTCGACCTATTCTTTGCTACTGGACTTTTCTGGACAGTGCAGATAATTATGATACTAGGTAATGTTTATTTATTTTTTTTCATAATATCTCTTATGTCATGAATGACCTCCAGTACGTACCATTCAAGCCAATAAAAGAGAAGCGCAAAGATTAAGAGCAGCCGCAGCGCTACACTGTGAGTCATTTCAGGAGCACTATCAGGCCCCGAGTGCCTAAGTCCTTCTAGAAAGTACTAAGTAATGACTCTGGGAGAAAAACACCCGGAGTGGATTTTTCTCAGAGGAATAAATACATTAAAAAGCAAAAAATACTGAAAGCATGACTCTCACTGGTTAAGATCGAAAAGATTCACTTCAGGCAAGTCACTAGACAGGAAAGGTAATTTTTTTTTGTTGTTGTTTAGTACACAGTAAGTAGAAAAAAAACACTAATATTCACAGTTTTGAAGAATGTTATTTTACTTTGGGTTTTTTTTTTGTGTGTGTGTGTGTGTGTGTGCTAGGGATTGAACTCAGGGCTTTGTGCTTACGAGGCAGACACTCTGACCACTGAGCTAAATCCCCAACCCCTGTTATCCTACTTTGAAGAGTGAACACAAGAGTAAAAATCACAGTGAGACACAGGGCATTCCTATCCACCAGTCCAACAGAAGCTTTTTGTCTCAATTTGATTGGTGCACCCAATAAAGTAGTTGGGTGTGCCAGTAGTAGTTTCGGTAGTAACACTGAAGTAGTTAATGTTTTAGATAAAGGCAATTTCAGGAAGCCCACAAGGAACTTATTTGTAAGGTCTTGTAATATTAAGCTAATATGTATTGAACATGTTCTAAATGCCAAAGACCTCATTATATCCAAAACACAACCCAAAGATGGTCTTATTTTATAGATGAAAAAGCCAAGCCACAGGCCTGGCACTTGCTATCAATCAAAACAACCATGCATTTGTTTGTTGGTGAGCCTATTGTGCGTTTGCTTTATGAAGAGAAGCAAAGCTGAGTCAGTCCAAGCAGACAAGTGGAACTCCCTCCACTGCACTTTAGTACCGAGGTATTAGCTGTCTAGTTTCCAGGCAATGGTTATAAACGGTGCCTTCTCTAGGAGAACAAAATAGCTAAATATCCACAGTGAAATCCAATGACGCAAATAAATATTCCACTTTACTACCAAATTAGACAGTTGTCCATGAAGGAAAGAATAGTAAGAATAAGTTTTAAAGATGCACTTATTCAAATTATAGGAGTAAAAACTTGAATTTGTAGTTGTAAAATCAATCATGTGGGAATTTATGTGTGAGTATATTCCTCATACATCTTGTAATTTTGTGTGACACCAGAATAATAAGCAAAAGACAAATGGGATAATTTAATATAGCTCAGAAATGTCTTGATAATTAACTAATATTTTTACAGTCCATTGGGAATTGCATTAAGAGATTTATTCCATGAAGTCCACTATGAGTAACTTACTTAACAACTCTAAGCAATCTGGATGGAACTGGATTAATCTACACTCTCAGAAGCAAAAGGATAAAACACTATCAGTAGCAAAAGAACCCTAAAGCTTCAACTTGAACATTTTTAAAAAGATTTCAGATGAAACAGTCCAGAAGTATGCATTCAGTGTAACCATTTAGGAAGATGATCCAGTTAATGAGACTCTCTCCCCAGGGAAAGCGCTCGTAACTCGGGTTCAAACACAAGAGGGAAAAAGCAAAAATATCATTTAACTCAACAATGAAATAAAGTCTTTATGTTTTATTTATCTCTGTTTCCCTCTCCTTTCTTGGTCCTCCATTTAAGAAGACTACTTAACTACAAATACTGAGAACAGTGTTTTCTTCTTTGATATTTTAATATCACATTGCTCCCTCCTTTTGTTAACGTGAATTTAAAGGATCTCAAACTGTCACTATCTTGTGACAACATTTAAATTTGGTTTTGATGGCTAATTTATTATATCAAGCAACACTTCATAAGCTGTCAGAGTTGGAAATTAACATCAAGAAAATGAGAAAGAAATGTATCTAACACTTACTGAATGTCAACCACCAAAAACTATGCTAAGTACTAGTGAAGAACAAATAAGCCAGACGCCACTGGTGCACTCGAGGTTATTCTGAGAGCTCAGAGAAGACCTCAATCCCATCGGCAAAAGACGCACTGGATTTCGGTTATGATGTACAAGTTCAGTACTGAAGCTGCATAGAAAGAATTGTGATCGGCTTCGCCTGATGGAGTTAAGAAATACTTCAGAGGTGACAGCAAGAGAGCTTTGATTTTGATTATGAATTAGAATTTTCTAGAGTAAGAATGGAGTCTGTCATGGTATAAAAAGACACTGCATGTTTTAATGATGAAGATCAAGTTGTTACTGCCAAACCAAAACTCCGTATGATCAATGAGGCTGGCTTCAATTTTTTTTTTAATTTCTGCAATTCATCTGCTGTACGTCTACTCTACTTTATGCCCTGTAGCAAGACTAGTCTTCTCAGCTTCCTGGATATACTGTGTTCTTCCAAATCTATAATCTTTTCCCAGCCTGCTTTTTCTGACAAGAAGACTCTACTTCAAGTTGACATGGTGAACTACTAGTCATCTTTCAAGATTCAGATATATACCACAGTCCTAGTTTTTCAAAATGGAGTCAAAAATAATTATTTTGTGCTTTAATGTACTCTTCTTATTTACATTATTCATTTTTCATCCAATCATCTATTCATCCATTTACTTATTTATTCAAGGCATGTTAATCAATACAATAGTGCTTATTATGTGTCAGGCACAATACTAAGAATAGGAGATATAATCAATGGTAGCAAGAGAGAAAAGATTTGAAATTAGACTATAATGGAAATTAATTAGCCAAAAGTGAATTGTAATCCTGATTAAGACTGTTCTTGTAGCTGGCAAGTTTGAAAGTTATGAGATTTCTTTACAGTATCAATAAAGAAAGCAGAAGGGAGAATTGATAGGCCATGTTGAAAGCTATGACTGAATAAGAATAAACCATTTTACTTCTGGAAACACAAGTAAAAAGTATTAGAAATGCTGAGAACTAAACTCAGAAATAATGAGATAAAGAGAGTTAGGGGAATGTATCATCAGGAATGTTTTTCTCAGTTAAATCTTCAGAAGTGATATGTGGGCTGATACCATAATATTTAAAGGAGTAGAGAAGAACAAATCTATTAAAGAAAAACATTAACATTCTAAGGTTGTCATGTGTATGACTAGATTTAGAACAGAATTTAAACTCCTAGCACAAAAACTTTCTTCTGTGTATCACGGTATGGAGGGGGGCGGGGACGGGGAGCGGGGAGTGCTCTGGGTCAAACTCAGGACCTTCCCCGTGCTAGGCAAGTGCTTTACCGCTGAGCTAAATCCCCAACCCCCGTCACAGTATTTTTACCATCTATAACAATGAATAGAGACTTCATTCGTGATTTTCTTCATAAGTACATGACGAAAACTCAACATTGCTGGCCATTAGAGAAATAAATGCAAACTAAAACAACATTGAGATTCCATCTAATCCCACATAGAATGGCTGCCATCAAGAAATCAAATAACTGCATTCGATCCCTGGCACCAAAAAACAAAAACAAAAACAACAACAAAAAAAAGAAAAAAAAAACTGCTGATGGGGCTATAGGGGAAAAAAACCTTTCTACATTGTTGGTATGAATGTAAACTACTACAACCACTATGGAAATCCACATGTAGACTCCTCAAAAAACTAAAACTAGAAATTCCATTTGACCCAACTATCCTCTTTCGAGGTGTCTTCTGAAAGAGTCAGGGACACCATATAAGAGATACATGCAAACACATGTTTACAGTAGCATAGTTCATAATAGCTAAATCTTGGAAGCAGCATATATGTCCATCAACACATAAATGGATAACAAAAATATGGTATTTACACACAATGAAGTACTACTCTGCCAAAAATAAAGATAAACCTGAGTGATTTTTGAGGAAAACTGAGTGATTTTAAATGTTGCGTGTTTTATCCTACATGAGAAACTCAATTTATAAATAAAGAGCAAAATAAAAGATAGATAATAGGAAGTAAGGAGAAAGATCTTTTTCAAATGAGGAGATCAACAGATGGAGGAAGAGGAAGGTAAAAGAGGGAAGGGAACGAAAAAAGTAATTAAAAAGTGTCATACCCATGTACCAACTCCACATAAGGAATGTAAACATTATATACCACATATATTCACTAATAAAAATGTCTAACAAGTAATAAGAGCTCAATAAACATTTATGGCTTAAATAAATGATAAGAAAGGAAGGAAGTGGTACCAGAGATTATGAAAATGGAAAAGAGACATAAGAACAGAATTGGGTTGGGTAAAATCATTGGAAACTACACACTATCATCAAATATCTGGATTGTATGACAAATTAACAGGTAGATTGAGGAAAAGGAAAGTGCGCCTAACTAGTCAAAGACAGGGATCAAGAGAAAGGCTGAAATTAAACAAAAAAGTAAAATTGTAGCTAATAAATTTTAACGTTTTTTTAAACACTAATATCTAGGATTGGCAAGAAGATGAGCTAGCAGTTTTGCTTATAAAGTTATCGAGAATTTAAACTGCTGTCTTAACTGTATGACATTGATTCAGGACTAAAACTATGTAGACAGTAAGATCGATGATCGACTAGGGCTTGGGAGGGAAAAGTAAATCAGAGTGCAGGAAAATTTTAGAGCAATAACACTATTCTATATGACACTATAATGTTAAATACAGGTCATTATACAGTTATCCAAACTCACAGAAACGACAACACCAACCTTGAACCCCAAAGTGAAGCATGGTCTCTGGCTAACAATAATGTGTGATTTTAGGGTCACTGAAGATAACGCTCTATCTGACAGAGGATTTGATGGTGGGGTAAGCCATGTGTGGTGTGGGTTTATCTGAACTCTGTGAAGTGAAAATATTGCTACAATTCAAAATTATTTATAAATACTACAAATGCATATAAAGGGTATAGAGGAAGAAATAGAAAAAGGACCTAAAAAACTGTATTACATTCCCTACTGAGTAGGATTTCCAGCACATTTTTTTCTTTACACTTAATTTTTCTTAGATAAATAAATAAATAAAACACAAGATTTAAAACTGTACAGGTAGAGGTTGGCTCAGCTAAACATTTTATTATATTAAATAAGCAAAATAATTTAATTTTTTGAGTGATGGAGTTGAGTACTGAGAACTTATCATTACCTTGGAAGCATTTATATTTTACTTCCTTGTTTACCAGAGTGTTTTCCACAGTATGCATCCCATCAAGTTCTAAGAGATTAAAAACAATATCAAAATTAGGAAACATTATATATCTTCCACTCTCTTTGAGATGAACAACAAATTTATTATGTTTAAGAGTCTAAGAAATCCTGTGTTGAAGAAACTTGTTTAGCTGACATTTCCCTAATTTACATGACTTAAAGAATTTTAATACATACAATTATTGATAATTTAACATCTTATTTTCCTCTCTGCATTCCTTTTATTTCTTTCTCTTGTCTACCTGCTCTGGCTAAAATTCCCAGAACTATATTGAATAAGAGTGGTGATAGTGGGCCTCCTTGTCTTGTTCCTGATTTTAGAGTGAAAATTTTCAGTTTTTGTCCATTTAGTATGGTGTTGGCTGGTGGTTTCTCATAGATGGCTTTTATCAGACTGAGATAAAGACCATCTATGCCAATTTTCTGTAGGGTTTATATCATGAATGGGTGTTGGACTTTGTCAAATGCTTTTTCTCCCTCTCTTGGGATGATCATATGGTTTTTGTCCTTGTCTCTGTTAATACGGTTCATTGCATTTACTGATTTGCAATAGCAATTAAAATCCCAAGGAACACATTTTAGGAAATTCTGCAGTCAGTAGACAAAGCAAATAATAGTTGTTGTTTTTTTAATTTTCTTTTAATGGTACATTTTAGATGTACATAGTGATAACATTCATCACAAGGGACTTGTACCTTTACATGATAGATCTTGCTGCTTCTTTTTTTCCCGTTCCCCTCCCCTCTCTTCACCCCAGCAAATAATAGTTTTTAAACTTACTTTTATTTCTTTAATTTAAAAATATCTTCACATAAAAACTCCCTAGGGAAAGGTGCAAGTATGATTTAAACCGTTATTTACGAACAATTTTAATTTGCTAACATCATTTCCCCATCCTGATAGCTCTCAAAAACACTATTATTTAATATAGTCATAGATGCCATCAAAATCAGAAAATTTAATACGGGCACAATGTATAGTCTATTTTGCACACTTGTTTCAGGTTTTGCCATTTATCCTAATAATGCATTTTATAAAAATGGGTTTCAGCTCAGAATTTTTTTTCAAGATAGGAGGATTTTATTTTTTAAAATATTTTATTAAGGATGATCAACATACACAAATCTGTACATATTTAATGGATGCAATTTGATAAGTTTGGAGATCATGTAAAACTCCAAAACTATTACCACAATGCATAAATATATGTATTAACCCAAAGTTTCCTTGGGTCTTTATCATTACTATTATTTTGTGATAAGAACAACTAAATCTCCTTGCTTAGCAAATTTAAGAAGACAATATAATATGGTTAATATAGGCATTATACCTTATATAGTAGGTCTCAGGTTTTATTGCTTTTACTGTCAATACTTCTCTGTTTCTTCTCCCCTCAGGCCCTAGCAACTACTTAGTACTATTAGAGACTTTGAGTCAATGAGTTTGACTGTTTTAGTTTCCACATATAAGTGGCATCTTTCAATATTTATCGTCTGTGTCCAATTGATTTCACTTAAAATAATGTCCTTAAGGTCACCCTTATTGGAAATTATAGGATTTTTCTTCAACAAATACTGTTTATAAAACTGTGTATCTACTTGAAAATTAATGAAATTGTAATGAATGAAATTGTTTTGTATTACATTGTATATGAAAAAAATCTCAAAAATGTATTAAACGCTAATGTGAAACCAGAAAGCATAAACGTTCTAGAAGAAATCACAGGAGAAGAGCACCTTGACACTGTTCTTGGTAATGTATTTTTTGAAATGACAACCAAAACACAGGCAACAAATGTAAATACAAACAAGGAGACTGCATCAAACTAAAACACTTCTGCACAACAGCGGAAACAACAGATTGAAAAGGCAGTTGATGAAATGGGAGAAAATATTTTCAAACTATATATCTTAGTCCAGTTAGGCTACTATAAAAATGACCAACCATAAGCGGGATTATTCATAAGCAACACAAATTTATCTCTCAGAGTTCTGGAGACTGTGAAGTACAAAATCAAGGTACCTGCAAATTTGTTGTCCGGTAAGGGCCTACTTCCGATTTCCTGACTGGATACCTTTTCATCGTACTTCCCATGGCAGAGGTGGGAAGGGTCTCTTTCAGGCCTCTTTTGTAAGGGCACTAAAGCTAGCCATCAGGTTCTTCCCACAAAGCTAGTCACACCTCCTACTGAGGATTTCAATACATGAATTTTGAGAGAACACAAACATTCTAATTATGGCACCATTTATCTGTTAAATGATTAATATCCAAAGTGTACAAGGAATTCCTACAGCTCAACAATACAAATAAAAATGACCCAATTAAAAATAGGAAGAAGAGCTGACTAGACAAGAAAATAAAACCACAAAAGACAACAAGTGTTATTGAGTATAGTGTACACTGGAGTTGGGATGTAAATTGGTGGTATAACTGCTAAAGGAAACCACTGGAGCCACCTATAAACTGAAGCTAGAACAACCTTGATTTTTACAATGCTACTTTGGAACATATATCCAAAAATAACTGAAATTACAATCTCAAAGAGATCTTCACTCCCATGTTCACTGCAGTATTATTAACAAGAGCCAAGGCATGAAAGCACATAAATGTCCATCAATGCATGAACAATCAAAAATGTGGTGAATACATATAATGAAATATAATTCAGCCTTTAGCTCAGAATTGTGTTGTGGGTAGTCAGTCATCTTTTGTTAATCTTCAGTATGTGATAATTACCTTGACATCAAAGACTTTTGAAGATAATAGACCAGACATATTGAAGAATATACTTCTGTTTGGGCTTATCTGATATTTCCTCATGATTAAATTCAAGTAATCCAGAAAAAAAAAATAGTAATGCTGAGTTTTTTCATGTATTCTATAAGATGACACACAAAGTCATTTGTTGCATTACAAATCAGATTAATTTTGATCACTTGATTAATATGCGTGCCAGACTCCCCCCGCTGTAATGTTTACCATTTTTATTCTTGTCATTTAGAAGTTTTGTGGGGGACAGTGCTTTGAGCTACACATCCTTACCTCATTATAGAAAACTCATGTTAGTATGGTTCTTCATAATCTTAACTTTCAATACCATCTCCTTGAGTGTGGATAGAAAATATGACCAATGGTAGACTAGAGCAAAGTGATAGGATGCCACCTCCATGATCATGTTATAAATAAAACTTCATTTTACTGGCTGACTCACTTTCGAGTCTTGGTCTCCATTGCTAGTCTGGAGAAAGACTAAGCCAACAAGAGTTCTACAGCCAGGAAGACACAAATTACCAACAAACAGAGTGCGTTGGACACAAGATTTCCCACAAGCTAGCCATCAGATAACAACCAAGCTTGGACAACTTTTTTACTACAGCCTCACAAGGACCCCAGCCCTGCTGTGCTCAACTCTTGTAACAATTACACAATAAATGTATGTCAATTAAGACACTGCCTTTTTGCTTATTTGATACAACATATAAACTGTTATACTTATCAAGTTTCCATGAATTTATTTATTTACTACAGTACAGACTCAGATTTTCATTTATTACTATTTTACTCAATAGGCTATAATCTAGTATTATCAATGCCTATTGTGATTGTCAAATAACATTAGATTTGTCTCATAACATTTCCTATCATTGTGGTATGATCCCATGAATCATTGAACAATTCTTTATTTTTTGACACAATATTTTGCTCCATGCTCATCTTGTATTATATAGTCACAGCCCCGGGAATGGGACATTTTCCATGGAAAACTCATTTATTTTAGTGGAAAAATATTTAGAAGAGGGCCGAGCATTCCCTAGATCTAATTATTAAGTACAATCATTGTCTTATAGCATCCTTGCTGCTAAGCAGGATTAGAGGACACACACAAATACACAAAAGAACATTAAATATATATATATATATATATTCTCTATACACATAAATATGTATAGTATGTCCTTATTTCATTGCATCTGTTGAAACCCAGGAGTTTGCTTACATGCTTCCCACTCCAGTCCACCATCACTGAATTAATGTTCATTTAACTTTTATCCATATAGTGCAGATCAAAGTAGATTCCCTCCTTTGATAAGAAAACTCACTTCAATTATTCTTCATAACTTGCTTGTTAAATTTTCCCTATACATGAACAATTTGCCTCCTCTTTCACACAGGTGCAGTACTTCCTCCATTTTCACACAGGTACAGTCTTCATTTAAGCTAAGCAATTCTATGATAAGTCACCATCATTACCCTGGCTCTTCTGTGGACTCCCTCCTCATCTTCTTCAGTCTTAACACCCTGTCCTGTGTCCTCCATACAGACGCCACCCTCTCCTTCACAGTGCTCTGTTCTTCTGAAAAGATTCTTCTTCAGTTCTCTTGGACTTTGACTCTGCATGCTAGATGTTCTCCATTACAGACATCTTCTCACCTTTATTGAGCCCCAACATCCTGCTCTGTCTCTATTTCCAAAGAGAATGCTCTCTTTATTCAGGAGGATGGTGTTCTTATCCTGAATAGCCTTTCACTGTTACTTCATTCCTCACCACAGAAGGCCTCTGACTCACCCTACAGCCATACATATGATTCTTAGACCATGACCCACATAGCCTACTATTCACCCTGAATTACAGTAGATCCATCATTCTAAAACAAATAGGAGACAAACAGATCGAGAGATGATAGAGACAAAGAAACAGATAGAAAGATAGTTTGGCTTTTAAAAAATAACTAATGATAAACAGAAGGAAAAATAATTAAGCTTCAAAATATAAAGTCAAATAGCTCACTTTAATAATTGCCAACTGCCATATCTTCCACATTTTATAATTAAGGGATGAATATATATACTCAATTTTCTCTGTGTTAACCGCCTAAGCTGTTGATTAAATATTAAGTGATTTATTTTTTGCTGACTGAAGTTTAAGTATGTATGACTGGCTAATATTTTAAAGAGGAAAATCAACAAAAATAATTTGTACCCAGCAAGAATTTTATGTAAGAGAAAGTAGCTTTGCATATATCCACAAATGTGAGCAAAGCTTAGACTGTGCATCATAATTTTAAAGGACACATGAGCTTACTCTATTAAGTGAATGGATAATTGACTAAGTACTGAGAAATGTACAAAATACATACTTAAATATTCTTTAAAATAATAAAATAAGTTTTGTTATTTTGAGATTAAAGTTAAAATGATCTTAAAATTCTTTAATGTATATGACAGAAAGATAAATAATTTGAAGAGCTTGAACTCCAGGAATTCAAATTCTACTCAGTGAAACAGAAAACCACACAAAATTTTGAAAAAGTGTGACAAAATAAGAAGAGGAATAAACACAGAAAGAATAATCATGATCTGCACACAATGTTTTCTAATACTTATTTAGCAATGAACATAAGAATCAGAAAAAAAATCTAACGTATTTTCTCACAATCCCAAATACTTAATGTGTGTTCTGGGCCTGCAAGCACTTCTTTGCTGGGTTATTTTTCCTTTCATTCCAGTATATGATGGGAGGACAGAATTTTTGAAGTAGGACATATCATGGAATGTAGTTTATTTTAAACAATAAGAACATCACAAATAAATTCATCGAATGTTCAAGATATCACCCTTTGCCTAATTTTAAAATTATGATTATCCTTGGCTGCAATAAATTATGTTGACAACTGTAAACATATTTTGTAGACACACACCAACACATACACATAAACACGCATGCACCTCGAGGCCAAAAACGAACTGTAGTTTGTAATGAACTATTTAATAATAAAGGGGTACAAGTACTGCACATTCAGCATATCCCCATCTGAGATACTAATGAGATGGAAAATTAAATGAAATAACAGTATATGGATCTTGCAATGTTTTTCAAACCCTTAGTCCTTTATTTTCTGCTATTATTGATGGAGAATATTTATTATAGCACAATTTTAAACATTTATTATTATACAAGAAAGGGAGCATAATCTCAGTTATTACTTGGTTCAAATGAAATCTATCCAGGATAATTCACGGAAATTGATTTTTTTCATAAAATTTGTTCATGGAAAAGTCTTCAAATCTGACTTTATAACAAGCTCTGAAATTTTTAAATTGCTTTTAGTTTTTAAAAAGACTCTAAGTCTTAAAATTAATTGTAGTTATTTATTTTGCTGCAAGAGTACTCTGTAAATTTTTAGCTCAATGTCAAGTATATAAGGACAGAGGACCTCAGTATGGGAATAAAGAAGTGTTGGGAAGTGAGGTTCAGAGACTTAAGTGTTTTCTCCTGAACTAAGCCTTTCTAAAACTTCTATGGTGCAATGAATTTCTAATCAACTTCAAAAGTGAAGTCCATAATTGGTTAGATTTGGAATAGACAAATATAAATACCTCCTATAAAGTGAAACTTACAGTTAGGTCTATTCTGTGTAGAGGATTGTGATACACAATAATTCAGAACATTTACAAATAAATTTTAGATCTATTAAAGCAAATGCTACTTATTCATACTTAATTAGCAACACTGTCACATCACAATTGCCTAAAGAGTTCATATAACCAAGAAGCAGGAAACTTCAAAAACTGTCAGATAAAATAGCAATAGTCAAAGGATAAATTGTTCCCACAAATAAAAACAGAAAAAGATAAATTTTGTTTAAAATCTTTACAGGTTGTTTCTTAATTTCCACCGTAAGTATGAATCAGAAAATAGAATATACAAAATGTCCTTTAGTTAAATCTTTGATCTCAGACCACACACATATTAAAAAGGAGTCAATAAGATATTATGCTGAATGTTCTATGTGGAGTATCAAGAGTGTACACACAGTTCTTTCTTAAGTAAGTGTGTAAATAACACAAAAATGGATTGTAAGTCTAGGAAAGCTGAAGCTTAATATTTGTTTTTTGTTTGTTTTGTTTCATTTATTATTAATTTTGAAACAACCATAAGCTAATAGTTCTTAATGCTAAATGTTGAACTCAGATTCTTTAATCATGATTTTTTTCATGATATACTCTCTTCATGCATGTCCATTTCATTTTTCTGTTTATCCCATCCAAGATTCCAGTACCTCAATCCTATCAATTCCTTACATACATTTTTGTGTAGTGTACATCCAATTTTTAAAATTTTAGTTGTTTTTTATTTTACAAAAAGCGCATGGACTATATATTTTAAAATTTAACACTGATCATTTGAATATATATTGCTAACTAGACACTTTCTTAATGGAGCTGTAAAGACCTCTGAAAATCTGCTCCTGCAGAGAAACAATTGCAGATCTGGCAAAATTTTGAAAATGAGTAAATTTAGAATTGCAGAACTTAATCAAAATTTGTGATAATCCACAACTGTTTCTTCAAGGAAAAGGGCTGAATCTTGGTAAAGAGGATGAGCTTCATAGTATTTTAATCACCCCAATACCCAGTCTCACATGCCAGCCTTTCAAGAGGCTTAATCTATCTAACAAACCAAGTTAAAGAACTTTACATTGAAAACTATAGTACTGTAAAATAGGAAATTGAAAGGGATGTGAGAAAATGGAAAGACATCCCATGTTCTTGGGTAGGAAGAACCAACATAATGAAAATGGCCATACTTCCTAAATTGCTATACAGATTTAATGCAATTCCAATCAAAATACCATTAATATACTTCAGAGAATTAGAAAAACCAATCATAAAATTCTTCTGAAACCAGAAGAGACCAAAAATAGCAAAACCAATCCTGGGCAAGAGGGGCAAGGCAGTGAGTATCACAATCCCTGACCTGAAACTATACTATAAACTACTGTAATAAAAACGGCATGGTACTGGCAAAAAGACAGACCTGAGGAACAGATTAGAAGATGTAGAAACAACTCCAAACACACTCAAGTACTTCATCTTTGACAAAGGAGCTAAAAACCCTCACTGGAAAAAAGAGAGCCTCTTTAATAAAAGGTGCTGGAAAAATTGGCTTGCCACATGCAGAAAACTAAAACTAGACACGTCTCTTACCATGTACTAAACTAAAATTGAAGTGGATCAGAGATCTAAACATTAAAACAGAAACACTAAATCTACTAGAGAATAGAGTAGAAAGAACCCTCGAAAACATAGGGGTAGGAAAAAAACTTATGAACAGAACCCAGACTGCACGGGAAATAATGCAAAGAATCAGTGCTTGGGACCACATCTTATTAAAAGGCTTTTGCACAGCAAAAGGAATCACAAATATAGTGGGTCAAAAACCCACAGACTGGGAAAAAAAAATTTTACCAGCTGTCTCTCAGACAAAGGTCTAACATCTAGAATATAAAGAACACAAAAATATCAATCCCCCCCAAACTTAAAGACCCAATCCAAAAATGGGCATTTGAAATGAATAAACATTTCTCAGATGAAATAAAAATGGCATATAAATATATGAAAAAGTGTTCAACATCACTGGTCATTTGAGAGATACAAATCAAAATGATGCTAAGATTCCATCTCACTGCAGAAAGAATATCTATTTTCAAGAAATCAACCAACTATAAGTGCTAGTGGGGCTGTGCAGGAAAAGATACCCTCCTTCACTGTTGGTGGGAATGCAGACTGGACCAACCACTGTGGAAATCAGTATGGAGACTCCTCAAAAAACTACAACTTGAGATTCCATTTGACCCAGCTATTCTTCTGCTTGGTTTCTTCCCAGAAGAATTTAAACATCATACCACAGAGATATAGGCACAACCATGTTCATAGCAACACAGTTTGTAATAGCTAAGTCTTGGAAACAACCCAAATGCCCAACAGCTAAGGAAAGGCTAAAGAAGATATGGTTTTTCTACACAATAGAGTACTACTCTGCCATAAAAAAGGATGAACTACAGACATTTGTAGGTAAATGGATGCACCTTGAGAACATAGTCTTAAGTAAAATAAATCAGACACTCATGAGTACACATCGAATTGTTTCTCTGATATGAGAAACCATAAGTGTAAATAAGGACAAAGAGGTATAATAGATAGTAGGTAAAAGAAAGATAATATTCAAAAGAGAGGAGAACTAGAAAGGGAGAAGAGGGAAAAGAAGGAAGGAAAAAGGAAAGAAAGGGAAAGAGAAAAAATGTAAAAATGTAAATAAATCTGCTGTAAACAGGGAAGGGTCAGGGAGCAGAAGGGAGGGATGGGGAATGGGTAGGAACAAAGATACACCATGTAGAGGTACTAAAAAACCATGATAAATATGATCATTATGTATACTATATACCAATATATATTCTTGTTAAAAATAAATAAATAAATAAATTTTTAAAAATCAAAAAGAAGCAAAACAAAAGAAAAAATACTAGGTGAAAAACAAAACAAAACAACAACAACAACAGCAACACTTAACCATGGTAGATGTGGAAAAGAATACACTAGCAGACAGTGGAAGGAGAATGTGTTTGGAGCTCCCCCAAATTACATCCCTAGAAAACTGCTACATTTCCACCAATCTTGGAACTGCTTGGGGAAAAATAAAAATACACAAAGCTTGTCTTCAATTGATTTGACTCAGAGCTCACACACAGAAAATGCACACAGGACATTTGTTTACCATTGTAGATCCCTAAGGCAGCAACACTAGTCAAAGGAAACAAGATGTTGGCATAAAAACTTAAAAATGAAAATGGAGAATAACATGACTGAGGACCTTGAAAGTCTCCAACATATTCCTGGGAATATGAGTGACATGTACAAACAGAGCTGTGGGCACGGCTCAGAGCAACCTGAAAAGGCACCAAACTTTCATCTCTGGCTGATTTTGAGGCTCTGTGAAAGCATTACCTGAGGATTAAGACGAGGTCGATAATTTTCATAAAACTGATCGAATACTTTTGTGCACACATCCACCTCTTCGGTAAAGAAGAAGAAATTTATTGGTAAAAGGTGTATAAGGACATTTTTGTCCAAATTTACCTGATCACTAATATAACCAAAGAAACTAAAGTGTTAATACAGGACAAAGAATCCAAATTCGCAAAATTCATCATAAAAGTAATACACACACACACACACACACACAACTGCACAAACAACAAAAACAAACCTTAACAGAAGAGAGCACTAATGTAATCAAATTATATTATTTAAAATGCCTAGTTTTCAATAAAAATTGATGTGCAAATAGAAACTTGAAAATATGTCTCATAGACAAGGAAAAAAATGAGTCTAAAGAAACTGCTCCTGAGGAAGCCAATTTGCGCATGTTAGACAAAACCCTTACACCGGTTATCATAAATGTGTTCAAATGAACAATATATCAGAAGAATTTAAAAGTTCAAGAATGGTTTCTTACCAAATAAAGTATATCAATTAAAGTAGAAATTCCAAAAACTAAAATTACCATGACTGAAATTCAAAAAAAAAAAAAAATTACAGGGTTCAACAGCAGATTTGAGCCACTGAGAATAAAGAATAAACCTAATGAAGGGGGAGGGCAATTGGGATTATTCAATATTAGTAACTGAAAAAAAAAGGGTAATGAAAAATAAACAGCTTCAGAGAGCCAGGGGATATTAGCAACATACTGACATATGTATTATGAGAACCTCAGAGAAGTGGAGAGAAAGAGGCAGAAAGAATATTTGAGGAAACGATGACTGAAATTTGATGGAAACTACTAATGAACACAAGAAGGAAGCTCAATGCCTTTTTAAAAGGATAAACTCAAATTGATCAAACTAAACATATTGTTTTAGCCAAACGAATAACTGAGAGAAAAGGAGAGAAAAAGAGACTCTGGAGAAAAGCATGGTAAACATGACTTATATAAAAGGTAACCTCGATAATAATAACAATTCATTTTTATGAGTTATCATGTAGGTTGGAGGTTAATAGGATTACCATTAAAAGTGATAAAAGAAAACAATTTATCCACTGAGAATTACATATGCATCAAAATCACTCCTCAGAAATAAAGGTAAAATTAAAAATTTTAATGTTTTAAAAAATTGTAAGACAGTTCATCCAAAGCAAAGGTACCCTACAAGAAATATTAACAGGTGTCCTTCAGAAGCAAAATATACTTGATATTAGCTGAATGAATACAAAGAAATTAAGAGCATAAGTGAAAGCAAGTCAATAAATATCAAATACAATATAAATATATATTTATGTGGCTCATCTTTCATTTAGTTTTAAAGATAACCACATAAAGCAATAATTACAGTGAGCCTACAATTTTTAAAAATGAAATTTCATATGATAGGAATATCCCACAACTGCAGTAGATTGAAACATAAGTTTCTGTATCTATTTGTATACCCTTAAACTTAATTTGTCACTAATGTTAAAAAATAGTAAGGTAAACTGCAAAGGAATTAAATATTATGGCATATTTCTTTTTAAAATGTGAGCAATTTGGGAAAGAAAATGAAAATATATAAGATGTACAGAAAACCAATAGTAAATGAGAGATGTAAATCCTATTTTTTCAGTAACTACATTATATATAAATAAATATTTCAACCCAAAGCAAAAAGCAGTTTGAAAACAAAACAAAGAAAAATGCAAAAATGTAAACCATAGGAACAATAACCCAGAAAGAACAGGGGTGGATCTATTAGCATAAGACAAAATATACTTTAAGAAAAAAAGTTTTCACTAGAGATAAGCTTTTTCACTAGGGAGTTATTTTATACTACTAAAAATTCAGCCCACAAAAAAGTCATATCAGTCATAAACACATCTAATGCTCTTTTGGGACCAAAGATTCCCAAAGTACTTAAAGCAAAAACTGACAGACATGAAATTAGAAACACAACAAATAATAGTTGGAAACATTAGTACTTGACTCAGTAATAGATAAACACTAATGTATGGAAAAATCAGCTAGAATATAAAAAAGTAGAAACCCTAATTAACACTGCATATCTACCAAACCTAAAACACATCCATAGCAGAGTTGCTCCACAACAGTAGAATATATATTTTTAGCTGGGTGTGGCAGCATATAACTCTAGTCCCAGCTATTGTAGAGGCTGAGACACTCCTATTCCTTCCTATTTTGGAGGAAGGTTAGCCCCAAAATTTGAGACCACCCTAGGTCCCTGGTGAGATACTGTCTCAAAACAAACAAACAGCTGTATAAAAGAGTATGTACTTCTCAATTTCAAAAGGAAATGTTCTCTAACATAGACTACATTTAGGGTATAAAATAAGCCTTAACAAATTTTAAAGTATCGGTATCATAAAAGTCCTTTCTGTAAGTTAGAAATATGTAGCAGAAGCAAATTTGGCACATTCACAAATATGTGAAAATTAACATACTCCTAAAGAAAGGGCTAAAAGAAATCACAAAGACATTCAAACCTTCCACATTAAGAACCTATAAAAATAAGAGCAAATTTAATCCAAAGCAAATTGAAGAAAAATTAATAAAACAGTGAAAACAAGTAATTAGACAATAGGGAAATATTATAGAAAATAAATGAAAGCCAAAGTTAGTTCCTTGAAATGATGAACAAAAATTGTAAATCTTTTGAAAGATAGAAAAATGAGTAAACTTAAATCACTAAAATCAGGGAGGAAAAACTTGCATCATTTACAACTTGACAAAATAAATAGAACTGAGCCCAGAACTATACTCCCAGCACTATGGAGGCTGAGGTCCCAGGATTGCTTGAACCCAGGAATTTGAAACCAATCTGGGTAATATACTGAGACCTGTATTTCAAACAAAATAAAATAAAATTATAAATGAGTATAACTGAGATAACATGACCAAGTTTCTTGAGTAGGACAAAATATTGAAACTAACTCAAGAAGAAAAAAGTAATCCGAATATATCCAAAATAAGAGATTGAATAGAAATTTAAAAACTTCCCACAAAGAAAGCTGAGAGTCAAATGACTTCACTGGTGGATTCTATTAAGTATTTAAGGAGAATTAACAACAGTCTTGTCTGAATTTTTTTTTTCCCAAAATGTAAGAGGAAGGAACATTTCCTTAGATACTTTTTCTATGAGGCTATCATATTGCTTTGATTTTTAAACCAGACAAAGACATCACACATATAGATAACTGTAGACATCTTTCCACTTGTTCATTGGCCATTTCTTTAGCGTCCTTGCAGAAATCTCTATTTGAGGTCTTTGCCAATTTTTAACTTGGTTATTCAGCTTTTTTCTATTAAAATATAAGGGTTCTTTATGTATTCTGGATATAAGTCACTTATCAGATAAATGACTTATAAATATTTACGCTATTGTGTGACTTATCATTTCACTTTATGGGTGTTAAAGCATAGAGCTTTTACATTTTGATGAAATGTCCCTTTTCTGCCTGCCATTAGCAGAACTGAGCAGAAAGTCTGCTGACAGATGCAGATGGAAACGTAATTTGCTGATCTCCTAGATATCAGGAAAGAGAAAGGTGCACATCTTCCTACCCATATCTAAAATTCCATGTGACAGCAGTAAAAACCACACCATTCCTTCCAATAAAAGACAGCAAGCAGACTCATAAAAGGACACTTTTCCAAAACTGTCCATGACTTCGTCTCTAGCAGTGTAGTCACGATCACACCTAGACAGCAACAAATAGTCAAAATTACAACTGCTTTATTCAACTTGATAGAGAAAGAAAAGAGAAATGAAACACCTAATACACAAAATGCATAACAATGAAAATACATTCGGGTAATATAGTCCTTAAGCTGGTCACAAGGCCAGTTTTTGTTTACCATTTTTATCTTTCATTAATCATTCTATTTTTTCTTCTTCTTCACACAGCATCTTAGCTGGTGCTTCTTAATGAGATGAATCAAACTTTCCCTGCCGAGGGATCTTTGACAGAACTGGGTTACGTGTTTAATTTTCCTCCCTGAACTTTGTATTAATTTGGGTCAATCAACATGGCAAATACACTAACTTCCTTTTCTGAATGTTAGAAAGACATAAAAGGAAGGGCAAGTGAAACCTGTATGTTTAGTCCTAAGGAATCATATTTGTGTCTTCTAGCAGAGGTAATACTTTGTGGGAACTAATACATTAGAGATGCAAATTTCTAAGGAAGAACAAGCAAAGTATTTGCAACTGACCTCTTATAGCTGCGCTCACTTTCCTTTCAACCACCCTCTATCTCTCCTGCCTTAATGCTGAGCAACCATTAACCTGTTCATCGTACAATTGTGTCACTTCAAGAGTGGTATAGAAGTGAAATCATGCAGTGCGGAGCTTTTGAGGTTGGTTCTTTTTCATTCAATGCTGTTCTCTGGAGAGTCATTTAAATTGTGTGTATCCCAGTAATCCACTCCTGTTTGCTGCTGAGTAGCAGTCTATGGCATGTATACACTATAGTTTGTTTATCCATTTACCTAGTGAAAACGCCTAGGCTTGTTGGAGTCTAGAGCTATTACAAATAATACTGTTATGAATGTTAATACATAAGCTTCAGTGTAAGCCTAAATTTTCATATTTTTTTCCTAAGAAGAATATGGAGGAGTGCGATTCGCTAGGTCATATGGTAATTGCGTAATTAATTTTATATGAAACTGCCAAAGTTTCTTCTGGAGTGAGTATATCGTTTTATATTCCCAGCAGAACTACATAAATGATCTAGTTTCTCCACTTCATTGACATTTGCTGTTGTCTCTATTTTTTATTTTGACATTTTAAATTTGCATTTATCTTATCAACAATTTGTAATTTTCAATATACAGGTCCTGTGCATACATTGTTGAATTTATACCTATGTATTTTGTTTTATGAGTATTATAAATGATTTTTTAAAAATTCTGTTTTTATGTCTTCATCTCTAATACATGGTGAAATAATTGATTTTATGTTGCTCTTGCACTCTGTGACTTTGCTGAATTCACTTATCTGTTCTAGTTCTTCCTCGGGTGATTTTATTGTTTTGTTTTTGTTTGTCTGTTTACAGACAAGAGCTCAGTATGTTTCCCAGGCTGACCTTTGCTCCTGGACCCTAATGATCCTCCTGCTTCAGTCTCCCAGGTAGCTTGAATGATGACTACACATCACTATTCCCAGCAGATTTTCTCCCTTATATTTACCATATTTGCCTTTAGTTTTCTTTCTTTCTTTATCTTTCTTTTTTTCTTTCTTTCTTTCTTTCTTTCTTTCTTTCTTTCTTTCTTTCTTTCTTTCTTTCTTTCTTTCTTTCTCTCTCTCTCTTTCTTTCTTTCTTTCTTTCTTTCTTTCTTTCTTTCTTTCTTGTACAATTGTTTCCTTGTTTTGGTAATTGTGACCTCACAAAAATTACTTAGGAAGCATATGTTCATAATTGCTTATTGAAATCCCTTATCATGACTGGTCCAAAATCACTGGAAGATAATACTAACATTGATTTTACCTCAGTGTTAGCATTGTTGTTTTGTTTTTTTCATTCATATGGATATTTTCTTGGGCATGGACATCATAGAATGAGTTATTTTCTATTGAAATTTGGGCATTGTGAGTATCTTATTGAGTCTCTGAATATTATGTAAACCTTCTATTGTAGAGCATTTTCTTTGACAATGGTCTTGCTGTAGATAAGGAGAAATGATCTCCCAGTTACCCTGTCAGGGGAGGCTCCCAGGTTCTCTCTTTAGCATCCATTGGCACAAGATTGGATTAGGGGCTTTCTATAGTCCAAATGTTGGTGCGCCCTTGGTATTCGTGTTAGATAGACTGTAATATCCAATGCAATAGTATTAAAATGTAGGGCCTTTGGGGAAATGATTTAATGAGGAAAATGGCATTAGTCTCCTAATAAACAAAGCTGAAGGGACTGTCTTTGTCCTGCTGCCATATGAGCCCACAAAGAAGATACAATGTGTAAAGAACACCCCTTATAGGGCACTGAATGTGCAGGCATCTTGATCTTGCATTCCCAGACCCTTCAACTGTGAGCAATAAATTTCTACGACTTAAAAATTACCAAGTATGAGGTTTTTATAGCAGCAAAATGAACCTCCAGCCATGCGATAACTGGTGGCTGCATTACCCTGGGCATGATGAGGGTCCTGATTTTCCACTGGGCTTCCTTGGGTACCATCCCGGAGCAGAAAAGAAAGTTTTCTTTGTTACTGTCAGATTGAGGTAGATGTCTGGACTCCTCTCTTGGTTCCCTCCTTTTATCAGGAAAAGGGAAGAGCTGCTACTGCCTGGTGAGTACACAACTCCTAGTTTTTCCTGTTTAATGTAATTTAACAGTCCTCTGGCTGGGGTGGAAGTTTAGGTTCTTCATGTGAAGTTCGCTGGGATGAGTTGGGGGCACAGCCATTATTTCTGCTTTGGTGTTTTGGAGAAGAAGAATAGTACCATCCAAATGATCTTTTTGTCTTGCTAGGTTGCCACTGCCCTGATCATTTGGCTTTGTTAAACTTTTTTTGAATATATAGTTGTTGGTGTTTCTGGTTTGCGGCTTGAGGCGTAAGGTACAGTAGGTACTCTGTAGCCACCAAATTACAAAGCAGGTCTATCCACCCCCACATGTTTGGAGTGTGGGCTTCCACAGCCCGTGTGGTGGACTTGTTATTGTGGTCAACTTGGGCAGGAATGCCCAGCTGAACTGACTTGGTATGGTTCCGGGTATAGAATATCCACCTGAAGACTACTGCCAACACACTATGAAGGAGAGCGGGAGTGGAAGACTGAGGCTAGCTGTTTCCCAGGATAAGCTCTGCTCAAGCTGGTTCTCCAGAAGGGAATGTGGCTGTTCTCCTCGCAGAAGAAGCTCAGGGCCTTGCTGTAGTTGGGGATGGCTGCTATTCACTTTGGGGAGCTCCAGTCTTCATCTCCACTGTGAGCATCACATCCTGGCTCCACTACAGATTTCTTCAGCCTTTTAGTGCAGAGACAGATGTACATGGGACATTGCGGTGGGCTCGCAGCCCTTGATTGGATCTTTCAAGTCTCAAGCTAAAGAAAATAAGGAAATGAAACTCTGATCCCATATTGCTGGTAAGAGGAGGATCTGGTGTTTGAAGGCAGATCTGGCTCTAGAGTTCACAGCCTAACGTCTTTGCACTGATCTTCTGATTTGTCAACAGTGTGTTGACAATTATTAGGTCAACAAAACCATCCAAAAAATGATGCAAATGACTTCCAAAGAAAAGAAAGAATAATTTCATGAACTCAGTGTTTTTTTCTATTACTTCTATAACAAATTACCATAAACATAATGACTTTAGACAACAAAAAAAATATTAATCTTACATTTTTATAGGTTAGATGACAAATGAGCACCCCACAAGGTTAAAATCAAGTTGTTAGCAGAACTTTGTGGCTTTCTGGAAGTTCTATGATGGCAAGATCCTTTCTTTGTCTGTTCCAGGATCTACAGGCTGCCCACATTTCTGGCCTCACATCCCCTTTTGCTCTTCAAAACCAGCAAGGTTGTGCCAATTCTTCTCAAGCATCCATCTCTCTGGTTCTCTTCTTCTTCCGTTCCTGTTAGACCTTTGTGATTACATTGGACACATCTGAATAATATTGATATAACCTCCCTATTTTAAACTTGACTGATTAATAGCTTTAATTGCATATTCAAATCAAACTCCTTTTTCTTGTACAATATAGCCGAGTTGCAGGGTATGGTGACTAACATACAAATATAATTGGAAAGCCCATGATTTTCACCTTAAACCTCTTAAGGGTCACAATTATAGGTAAGTTATTCATTGATAGATTAGCAAGATTCCCTCATGAGCCAAATTTCACTAGCAGTGAGGAATGGAAAGAAAGTGTCTTGGACTTGAATTGCATGAATTTAAACAGGGTTGCACAGCTTTTTCTTATTTTGAAGGTTTTAGCATAAAATGTGTCAAGAATAATTCAAAAGCAAGGCATAGAATAGTTTAAGAATTTTATCTACCAATACTTTTTCTACTCTTTTGCAAGTTGAAGAGAAGGAAGACATAGAAAGAGAAGCAAACATCATATGACTTTGTTCCACCAGATTGTACATGGGAATGTGTGTGTTAGATCTCAGTGTCAGCCTGTGACATCAACACGTAAACCGAGGGATTAAATGGTTTTATTGAGAAGAGGTAGGTGGTGATATTGTTTTCTCATCATGTAACTTGCTTTAATTTTAGGGTAGCATCGTGAGGCGCTGGTGATTAAGAGAATTAATTGGACTGTTGGACTCAGCTGCTTGACCTTCTGTCACCAGGGATGAATCTAACTGTCCCAATCCATTTATACAAAGGTTAGAGAAAAATGTTTCATAACTGTCATTACAAATCACGTTTCCAGGGTCTACCTTCAATTAATATGTTTAAGAACAGCGTTTAGCAAAACTATCATATATGCTTATTATTCATACATATTATACTTCATTTGACATGTTTTTGGAGCAATACAAAGAAATTTTACATTTCCATATACTAAAATTAGAATTTGGGCTAGGCGTCTATGGCTGCAAAATTTAATGCTTAGCATTATTAGTGTAGTCTTCAAATAGAAGTCAGTAAAAATTTCCAATAGGCTTGCATAAATAAATACATACATGAATAAATAACTCATTTTTCTTATTGTTCAATAGAAAATTATATTTTATATATGCAAAAATTTCCCAGAGTATATGCCATGTAATTAAGAATATCAAGACACCCAACTAAAGAAGAATCCAGAAGCTCTGCAGCAGTAATTTAAGTAACAACTCTCCTACACATCTCGTTTTGTCCATATATTGTCAACAGTCCTTGACGTCTGTCAATATATATGTGTGGCATTTCCGTCTCTTCTTTTATTCTACAAAGTGATGGTACAGTAGTGTATGGATCCATGAAGCACATAAAACATAAATCTCAGCATATGTCTTATAACAATTTTCATTAAAAACAACAGAAATTAGAGAATTGAGCATATGACTTATTTTCATTGAAAGCATTTGCATCTAAAAGCCTGGCAGATAGAGTATGAATAATGTTCCTATTTCTGTTTCTCCTTGTGAGTCATTATAGTCACCAGAGAACTGACAATGAGAAACAGCTCCATTGAATTCATGCCTATTGTGACAAAGCCCTAATGGGACCAAGATGTTTCTACTTGTTGACCCTTGAATATATTATTAAAAGTGAGGAAAGCACATCCCAATGGTGGCTACTTCACTAAGATGTGCACTAATAGCTTCTTCACAATAAACCAGTCATCCCTGCTGTTCTTTCACACATGAGGCAGGTACTCATAAAACTCATTGAAAGACATAGTACAGAAACATCAAGTAAAACAGGTTAGAGGAACAAAGCTTAAAATATTTTGCTTTCCACAAACTAGCAAATAAATAAAAATACCACTGAATATAAATTATATAATTATATTAAATAAAAACAGAATATGAATAATAAATTATAAGGTATAAATTTTGCTATGTTGTATTAAACTATTAGGCAAAGGAGGAGAGAAATAGATCTATAGACTGACCCTGAAAAGATAAAACTCATCTACAAAATAATCCCATTCTATGATATGAAATTAGAAGAACCTTCATTTCTTTTTTTTATTTTTTGTTTGTTTGTTTGTTTGTTTGTTTTTTGAACCTTCATTTCTTAAGAGATTTAAACAACACTTTGAGGAGATTTCAGAATTGAGAAACAATGAAGTAGCAGCAGACATGAGCATGGGCAAAAAAAATATAAAAGAAACAATTTAAAGCAGCATAAAAACATCATTTCCATAATATAAGCTACAGTAAAATTAAATGTCACTATACATTGTGGCTATTTGCAAGGAAAAAAAACCTACATGAGTAACAGTTTAACTCAGTGTTTGCAATACTGTGAAAGCTCAATAATGTCAGCAACTATGTGATAGAAACAATCTCAATAAAATTTCTTAAAATGGCAGCCACTAGATCTACAAGCATAATCTACCATTTTTGTTTCTTTTATACTAGAAAGAGGGCACAGCTACTTCACTTCCTGTCCTACACCTTAATATCAGGTCAAACTCTAGCTCTACTCATTCTTTCTTGTAAAGTCAATCACTCACACTCTAGTGGTCCTTTGACCTCGGATACAGTAATCTAAGGTGCCAGGGCTTCTGAAGGATTATTACATCATCTAAAAGTTCCTGGACAACAGATGACATGAGACTTCCAGCAGGCTCAGGAAGAGGGGAGGTGGGAAGGGGTGGAAACAGAGGGTGTTTATGAATAAGGGTGGGATACAAGTAGTAACAGTGTAATTCATCAATGTCTGTCTTCTAGATCCTCTATTAATGGATGATAATTATTAAAGGGTTAGCCTCAGGAAAAAACTCCCATGAAACACACGGGTCCTTGGTGGCACAAGACTCTGAAAAGGCAGGAAATCTTGCAGTAGCGTTGAAGCACCTTAGAGGTCAATAGTTGAAAGACAGAACAGGAACTTACTTGCCTCACACTAAGTTTACAGATCTTTGGGCCGAGATGGTAAAATCAGAAATGAAGTGGGTCAAAATGACTCCTTGGTACAGACAGAAGGACTTCAGTTTTATAGATGGAAACTTTATAGGCCAAAACAACCAAGGCCTTAGTTTAAAATTAGCTGACACACTTTGGAACTCTCATAGATTCAGGCTTCTTGAAGAGAAAAATGAATCAGTATTTCAAAAGGAAAAAAAGTAAAGTTTTGCATTTTTAATAGCCCAAACTCTGTTCTTACATGAGAAAATTAATCTTTGTTTTTATAGCTGTCTTTAGAAGAGGAGTTGTTACCTTGGAGATTTATGAGTTTTACAAGTAATACAGTGAAAAAAATCACGCTTAGAGGACAAGTGCTATGAAATTATTTTCTATTTGGAATAATCACCCTATAAGTAAAGGGGTAAAGATGCCTGAGTAAAATTTCCATTAGCAAAAATATTAAAGGAGAACTTCATTTCAAAACTGCCTTTTAAAACAGATTTAGTAAAGTCTTTTTGCATGATATAAAATGTAACTATTATAAGTGCACAGAGTACAATGATTTTAGTAGATCCGTATTATTGTGCAATAATCATTATTGCTCAAATTTAAAATAATTCCATCATACCTAAAACATTTCCTGACATCATAAATTGGTGGTCATGCAATGGCTGGGCAGGCTGTGCTGAATCACGAGAGCCTATTACACATCCCTCTAGAGATTAGTCAGTGTGTGAGGAAGCATATTCGACATTTGTGAAACTTTAATATCTGCCTTAGATTTGACTGACTATTGGCTTCTCTGGTACTCTGTTACACATTTACAGTTTCCAGTCAGACAAGCAAGTTAGGAGAACTCGCCCTTTTATGGCTCCTTTTCTTAAACAGTACAGAACTTCAGATTATGTGAGCTGTGGTTCTTCACATTCATTTGCCACTGTGTGCTGTTTTTACTGGCAATATTATTAAGCACAGGTGATTTCCATTTGCTCCAAAGCAATGTGAGTGTCTCGATCAGCAAGTCTGCTAGCACTGGTGGTAGCACTACCCTGATAAAGTTTCCTTGCCCAGAGAGTGAGGCAAGGAATAGCCCATACACGGCAAGAAGGCTGCCACTCTTGCATTCCTTACCCGGACTTTATAAACACTTCTCGAACTGCTGTTGACCAAGTTCCAGTTTTAAGCGTCTTTTCAGAGGAGGGATTTGCCAACTTCTTAATTCCTCAAAAAGTCTTCAAATTTTTTTTCTCCTCTGCTTCCTCTTCTTCCTCCTGCTCCTCTTTCTCCTCCTCCTCTCTCCTCTTCTTCTTCTCCTCTTTCTCATTCTTCTTCCTCCCTCTCTGTGTCTCTCCCTTCTCTCCCTTCTTTCCTCCCTATCTTTATTTGAAGATTGTTTGGTGCCCAAGAGGAAGAGTCCAGGTTAATACAAACTGAATCAAACCGAATGTAATTTTTAATACATTAGTTATCATTTGATATTTAGAAGAGATTTGGTTTGGTTTGGTTTTTCTTTGGGGCTTTTTGATTATTATTTATTGCTTTATTTGACACTGAGTACAGATCAAAGAGGGTCAGTGTGGTGTGCTGCCTACCTCAGTGAGGCATCAACACTAATCTGTGAGCGGCACTACACCTTAAGACCACTGCCGTGTGCAAGGGACTGAGTGTCTGAGTCTTCCAAAAAGTAAGATGTATATGTTGAAATCCTAACCCACGCAGCAGATGGTATTAGGAGGTGGGAAGAGATTTGAGAAATAATTAGGCTATGAGAGCAAAGTCCTTGAAAATGGGCTTAATCCCTCTATAAAGAGGTTCCCTGGGAACTCTTGTAAACTTTTTCCACCACCTGCAGATGATGGAGCTAACAGTAATTTCTGTGTACAACACAGTAGAGGGCCTCAGTGGAACCTAACCATGCTGGCATCCTGATATTAGAATCTATCCCTCAGAACTGTAAAAAATTAATTTCTATCATTTATAAGCCACCCAATGGTTTTATTATAGAAACTCGAACTGAGACACATTTTGAGTTTTAAAAGATTCTCTGGCACTGGGGCTGGAGCTCAGTGGTGAAGCAACTGCTTGGCATGCATGAAGCTCTGGTTTTGATCCCCAGTACTGAAAAAAAGGACTGCCAATAGTAATTCAGAACAAATTGCTTGAATTCTCTGCACAATTCTTCAAATATATCATCACGTCTACAATATTGACAATACAGAATAGCGAATACTGTAGGAATTATCAAGCATATTTCAAAAGAAGTTCAGATAATATAGGTTGTAAGTAAAAATTAGAATCCTAGTAAAAATCTAGATGCTTTGTTACACCTTAAATTTCATTTTCATGGCTAGTAACTGAAAAACATGAACGAATATCATATCAGTAAATATTAAAATCCAATTGTGATATTTATTACAATTATCATCTTAAAATTAAGAAACAAAAATGTGAAATGTTTGGTGGAAGCACTGGAGCATGCACACTTGAAAACAATTGGCACAGGAAGACCTAGGAGGAGAAACATCAATTCTATTTTCTACAACATGACACTTGCTTGGATCCAGATTATAGCATGATGCCAGCGCTGTATTTATACAAACATGGTGGTACATAAACAAATCACCAACTGTATTCTGGAACCAATTTTCATGCGTTCAAAAGTTTCATATATTCATTGGAGACTGTTAATTCCAAGCAGTAGCAGAGTAGATGCCTTTCTTTTAGCTGGTCATATTTACTAATATTGAGAGTTTAAAACCTCACAGGAGCCAACACAGTGAGATACCCGTTCACCATTTCCTGACACGGGGAGTATGCTGAATATAGAATTCAGCTCACAAGATGTTCTGGCAGGAAACTGGAGGTCAGATAGAAATTGAGGTCAAACTGTTTATTTTCATCAGTTTGCTCCCTACCAGGGTCTTGGCTTTCAGTTGTTGAGGATTATAACCCCTGGACAAGGATCATTCCCATGGCAAGTGACTACTTTAAAACTTGTTTTCTAAAGGGAAATTCGTGTTGTAAATTGTTTTTCATTTGTATTAACATTATTAAATTGTTTAAAATCGTTTGCCTGCTGGCACTGTCTTGTCAAGAAACAACTAATGCAACTCATGACCATTCCCCCCACCCCTGTTTCCTCCTTTCCTTTCTATTATTTTTGTCTGCCTCCTCCTTTCCTTTTGAAACCTTTGCCACATCTTTCAGATTATGATTCAAATTGCTTTTCTTTTATCGTTGTTTTAGAAGTCAGAATAAAAAAAATCAGAAAGCCCAAAGATTATACACTTGTTAAGCAATCTTTTTCATTTTCTTAAATTGAAAATCCATTTGGCATTCATACAGATGCATTATTTATGTAGAAAATGCACTAGAGTTCACAGAAAATATACAGTAATAATATTGCCTGTCATTTGAGAGTAAAATTAATAACATAACATTTCTAGGACTCAATACTTTCATTTTTATCTTCAATATTACTGTCAATGAAACAAAATTTGTAGAGAATCAGGATAAGAACTTCTAGGACCCAAAAGATCTATATTGTATGACATTATTATATTTGTCTTGGTAAGACAAATGCCTTCAAAATCAAATTACTGCTAAGAGAGAGAAAAAAAGTACTATAAATTCAGAATAAAAGCAAAGGTTGATGATGATAAGTCAGACACTAAGATGATATATTATTGAATAAAAACTTTCTGTGGATTCCTCCTAATTCCCTAAAAGTTTAGATATGAGATACAAATTTCAGGAAAAAATACTCTCGTCTAGCTAGAGCATAGAGTTTTGTATTTTCTTTTTCCAGTAATAATAAAGTATTTTTCAATATGCCATTTGAGTGATGATCTATCTTTCTTTACTGAAACCTAACATGTACAGATAGCTAGGAGCCTGTCTTGTTTTCTGGGTTTCAGAATTACCAACCTAACAGCAACAAGGAAGGAATGTAGTTTTAACAAAACTCGCTCTAGATTCTGAACCTGTCTCTTGAGAGGAGGGCCACGATGTTTTGGGAATCAAAGAAAGATTGTTGCCACACAGTACCCTGATATGAGATGATTTAAAAAATGACTAAGTAAGCAAAGAATAGGTAAAGAACATTATATTATTGGACTTAAGTCAAATACCAGACTGTGAATGTCAAAGTTCTTAGATACGGGTGTTGGAAATGTTACTCTTCTGAAGCAGCTTACTTATTAGTAAAGTGAGATAATGTAGAATGTTGTGCTAAACATATAAAAGATTTTAACCTTTATTTTAATTCACTCGTAGCCTATGGGGAGTGAAATCAGGGCCATAGTCTCACCTTTCTTATCTCTGTAATTCAGGAGGCCCCAGGATACTTCTAATTTATAGGCTTCTTTGATTCCGTCCCTGCACAGTTGTACACACTGAGTATTTTATTTAACACTCTGATTTGGGGCTTTCATTGAAGAACTGGAAGATCTGGGTATCTGTGGATCTGCGCTTCCTCATGGTGACAATCATCGAAAGCTGTATCATTAAAAGGAGTTTTAGACAGTGGCTTGCTGTCTGTCTGACCATGGGCCCTGCAGCCGTGGAAGCAAGTGGTGGGAGCTCCAGGCTGCTGGGCACTGGAGTCTCTGAGGACTCCCAAGGGCTTTGAGTAAGGCAGACAAAGCCTTGTACAGCTCTTCTAACCTGGAGTATCACAGAGGGCTGTTCCTACTGCTCTCTGGACCCGATAGAGAAGATCCAGGAGCTCATTCAAATCTATATGAGAAGGAAAGAGCACATTTTGCAATGTCAGTAATTTTCTAGGAGCTCAGGGAGGCATTTTTAACCCAAGTTCTCTTATGAAGGCTTTGTTAATTTTTAATTTGTAAAATTAGGTGAGAATAAGTATTTTCAGACTACTTTATTAATTATAAAACACTACCTGGCATCTCCATCCTAATTTTTTCCCAACTGTCAGGCTCACCTTCATGCTCAGTCACCACTGGAAAAGACTTTTGCTTAATTCTGTGCTCTCCGGACTCCTGGCCCCTCAGCTGGCACCAGGAGCCACACCCTTGAACTGATCCTGAGCGGAAGCCAGGGGGCCACATGGGTCCTCTCTGCTTTCCTGTGTTCGCAGACAGTGGGAAGGAGTTCAATCTGGTCTCACATGGGTCTTTTGTTCTCAGTTGTTTAAGTCAAAATGTTATAATTACCCTTAAAATGGAACTACTAGAACAATTACCAACCATTAAAATCAGTTACTGTGTGTCCGAATTTCATATTCAGGCCACTATAATTCAAATACTTTTACTGCCAATCTCTAACAGTTTAGAGAAGGCATGTTCAAATGTCTTAGTGTGATCATATCTCCTTAGGCATTTTTACAAAAATATCAGATCTACTCTAGACTGATAATTCTTTCAGGGATTGAGGTTCTAAAATTACTTTTCTAAAATGATATCAAGATAATTCTAATCTGAAGAGAGTGCTTAAAACCACTGACGTAGATTACATAAAATTAAATTCCCTTAAAATGTACTATAGTAACAGAAGAGCAAAGCAGGTACAAGGTGGGTGATGTTCATCAAATGATGAATAGATAGAGAAAAAAGGATACATATAAAGAATATTATTCAGCCACTTCTTAAAAAGGGTAAAATTCTGTCATTTCAACAACACGGACAGAAGTGGAGGTCAAAGTATTAAGTGAAATAAGGCAGACATGGAAAGATGAGTACCACATGATGTCACTCATCTAAGGAATTATCAAAAGTTGATTTCATAGGGAGTAAATGCTGGTCACCAGACATTGGAGAGAGTAGGAAGAAGAGAGAAGTGGGGAAAATATAATCAAAAACTACTAAGTTACAGTTAGGTAAGGGAAATAAGTTCTTGTGTTTAATTGTTTAATGGAACAGTAAAGTGATTAAACAATAATGTACTGTATATTTCCAAATATACAAAGGATTTTGAATGTTTTAATAGCAAAGAAATGATAAAATGCTTGAATATATATACACACCTTGACTTGAACATTATAAAATGTATACATGTATCAAAACATCATACAATATTCCATAAATAATTTTATGTGTCAATTAAAATGATAAAAGGGTTGAAATAACCAAACCACACATGCAGCTATAAATCAACCATTGCTTTCTTCTTTTAGGAAAATTTAGGAAATTCTTTGTCTTTCTTCTGATGTCTAGCTATTCCCCAAGGAAGAAGGATGACTTACCTGATTATGAAATCTGGGTGTAGCTCATTATGTATATGTGGACTCAGCATTCTGGGGCTCTTTAAGAGAAACTTGCTGACAAATTAAGTATAGTCTGTTCTCATTTCTGGGTCAAAAATTCGAAGAACTCTTGGCTTAGGGCCCAAGACAGGATTAGAAAGCAACAAACATGTTCCTGGGCCTGTGCACTGAAGTTCAAGGAGAGGTATACATACCTCTTAAAATGTCCAGGTAGCTGCATGGAGACTGGGTGAGTCAACTCTCCCTATTCCTTCAGTGGATCCTAATGACTTCGCTTGGTGGTAAAGGTGTACCATGGATTATATGTGACCCCCAAAACTTACATTTTGAAGCCTTAGTCCTCAGGATGATGGTATTTGGGTTTAAATTTGGCTGGTAGTTAGAATCTTAGAGTGGAGTCTTTATATTAGGATAAAAAGACCAGAGCTCTCTGTTTCCCACCATGTGAGGATACAATGTGGTCATCTACAAACTGGGAAGAGGACCCTCACCCAAAACCCACCCTGCTGCCAACCTGGTTTTTGACTTCCTCACCACCACAACTGTGATAAATAAAATTTTGTTTTTTAAACTACCAAATACTGTGTATGGTATGTTTGCTACAGCAAGCTTAACTAAGATAGGATCATAATTTTTAAAACTCATATCATTCTCTACATTTCACTCCTCAAGGTAATATGTTGATCTTTATTTGCTTCTTGTAAAAAAAATTCACTAATGATTAAGAAAGAGTTCTGATCATTATTTTTGAAATCTTAATGAAAATATTCTCTCAGATCAGGAAAAATATCAGATAAAAGGAAAGAAAGAAGGATGAAAGGACTGGTGGGAGGGAGGAAGAAAGGAGAAAAGTAAAAAGGGAGGAAGAAAGAAAGAGAAGAGAGGAAGGAAGGAAAAGGAGAGGAGAAAGGAAAGAGGATAAGCCCTTCACTTGTCAGGACCCTGCCTGCATCACTTTCTCCACATAGGACACGAACACACACACACACACACACACACACACACACACACACACACACACATCACTGTGGAGCTGAGAGAGAATAGTAATTCAAATATTCTATCAATAACAAGCTGTGCTTGGATTTTTTTCTGAATGTAATAAGCACAATCTATCAATCATTTACTCTTGAATTCTGCCTGCCTCTGACTTCATATATGATCACTGAAAAACATTTAATCTCCTTTAACTTTAGTTTTCCTTGTATTCAAAATGGGACTTATAAACATTACTAATACCATTGAAACATCTCCATTCCTTTAAGTATCTTACTATTAATGAAAAAGTTCTCTGCCCTTAAATTTCAGTTGTGACTATAATGAAAAGGCAGAGACAACTTGCAGCAATTCCTTATCAAAGTTGACCTTAAAATAATGATCTATGAGAATAATTGAAAAGCATTTGGTGTTATTTAATACCTTTATAAATATCCTTTCCTTTTAGATGGGGAGTTAAACCACATTTTGCTTGTGAAACATGTTTCTCTGGATTCCTCATATTTTACTCTATGCCCGCTTGAATTCTGCACCAGATATCATTCTGCTTGAACATGAAGGACTAAATCACAGATTAAAATTATTACACACTTCAAGACCCTCTAGTTATGTTCAAGCTACTTAAAATTAGTCAAATCTTTCAAAAGTTTTTGAGAAATAGAGAAACACAAATGCAGAGCCTGATTTGTGGTAATGAAAATAGTTTCCTACAGTTTCACAGGTTTATATTTATAGAATAAATTTAAAAGCGGATTATTCCCCACTCAAGGTGTTTGAAGCTATTATTTGGTAGACTATTCTTGGTTTTCTCAATTATATACGTTTTACCCGTACTCACACACATACACACACACACACACACACAATTGAAGCCAGCAGTTATTAAACGGTAGTACATAAAAATAATCAGGAAAGTTCTAAAAATATAAATTCTTTGGAGCCGTCCTCTGAGATTTTATATAATAGGTTGGAGCCCAACGGTAGGCAAACACTTTTACAATTTTAATGCATATACGTCATACATTGCAATCTAAGAGATATTGATGTAAAGCATACTCAAAATTACCAGTAAACATTATTGGCATAAAAATGCATTTCCATGCCGAGCATGGTAGTACACACCTGTAATCCCAGCTGAGAGGCTGAGGAGGAGGATTGACTAGAGTTTGAGGTCAGCCTGGACTACACAGTGAATTCAAGGCCAGCCTGTTTAAAAAAAAAAAAAATTGTAATTCCAGTAAGAAAACTTAAATGATAATGATCAATGGGTAAATTGTTATATTGTCGACTAATGATGCATTTGTGTAAAATCCAATACCTTTCTCACTAATCTTTAATTGTGATTATTCAGTCAGTCATTCAGCTAACCACAGATACATAACTTAAATTGACTCTAATCTATTTTCTGGTATGGGAATGTTCTATATAAATTACTCTTTATTGGAGTAACCCAGAACTGTGGGACTTCAAGTGTATTTGTCACATAGCTCAAGACTTTTCACAGTTGCAATTTTCATTTACTCAGGTAAAAGAATCTGTCTTGTGATTTTTCTCACTGCATGTTTCTGGAGTCATTCTCAAAGATGTGTTTTCCATCCAAGTCGACAGGGCCATCCCCAAAGTTTACTGGAATTGCCCTCCAAGACGTAGGGTGGTCCTCATTCAGCAGTACTCAAAACATTTTTAGCAGCACTTTAAATCTCAAAACATTGAGGACATGGTTACTTTCTTCTTCTAGCTACCTGCTATCGAATATCTGACCAGTCTGTCTGATGATCCCTCCCTCCTTTCAGTATCCTTTTGTCCCCCACTCGCTTTCCAATGGCTGTAGTTTTCCACTCTGACCATAAAACATCCCCCAAATCTTTACACTATAGTGTTATTTTTCAAAAGGAATTTGGAGAATATACTTTATTGCAAGCATTTAAAAGAATCCAAACATGTTCTGTACTTTTTCCATTAAACATATTTTTAGAATTTTCATTTAATTGCTTCTTGGCCTTCTGGCTAATATCAAATGTAGTATCTGTTCTTATCAGTAGAATTCTTGTTTAAAAACACTGTGACTGATGAACATAATCTTTTCTAAAAGTTACCTTAGTTGTTTAAATTTTACAGTATGAAGAGCAGTAGAGGACTCTGTTATTAAGACTTCTGAAGCTGAAATTATTTCGATGTAGAACATGGCTTCAGGATTGGAAATTGAATAAAAAGAACAGTTTGTTTTACAATAAGAAGAATATTCAGCACTTCTGCAAAATTACAGATCTGATACAGTTTCACTGTGAAAATGAGGTTTTCATTTGCCATTGATTTCAAATGGGGAAAAAAAAAGAGACTGGATGATTTTAAATGTGGGTTATATTTATTACAAGAAGTACGAGTCTATTTGAGATTTGTAAGACGAGATTCATGGTCAGATTATTCATTATTAATCAAGGTCATAATAGCTTTCCTCCTTTTCTATTTATAGCTTTGCCCTTACTGAAAGTGGCTTATATTTGTTCTGAAATATGGGCTAAACGACATTATTTTTGTAAGAAGTCTTTCTGATTTATAGGAGGCCACTTATCACCTAATTTATGTTAATTTTGGAGCAATGTGCTCATTATTCAAAAATCCAAGAAATATAAAAATGGTAACTTATGAAAAGATGACATACACAAGCAGACTATAAACAAATTGGTAGACAGGCAACATAATGAAATAGTTCTACAATATAAAATATTGTTTTATAAGAAAGAAAATAAGAAGAAAAATAGTAACTTATAATTTTATAGAATCTCCCTTTTAGAAGTAAGGTAGTAAAATAAGAAATATCTACTTGGAAATTTAATTTCATTTGCTGCATGAAGGAGTACCAAAAGTGCCTCAAATAATACACAAAAAAGTCCTGAAAAACTTAAAAACACATCAGTAATGAAAAAGAATTAAGCAACAGTCAAAGGATATCAAATTCTTAAGTCTTACATATAATTGGAGAAATTATACCATCTCAGACCTTTTCACTTCTTTTCAAAAAGCTTTGAAAATTTTACACAAAATTGATAATAGAACGTTACTATCTCGTATTTAATTTTCACCAACCAACTAGCTCAGTCTTGCAGCAGATTAGCCTTAAAAAGAAGCCTTCAATCATTACTGATTTTAGAGATGAAAACCACATTTGACATACTTTAAAAAGCATCTATCAACTGCACAGAGCTATAGTATAGCTATTTATAACTACACAAAGAATCAAAGCAGAAGACTAATTTAAGTGGAAAAAAAATGAAATGTAATAAAACTACTTTGGAAAGAAATAGATGAATATTATTGAAAGCAATTTTTTTTTTTTTTTTACTCTACATAGGGTAATGTATTTCCCAGAGCATTTTCTCAGGATCTGCTTCTGAGGCGAAGCCTGACGAGCTCTCAGGACATGAATGGCACTGTAGCACTTGCTAGTCCTCCCCCACTAGGCCACACCAACACCACAGTCCTCACCTCCTCACCGAAAGTAGCACGATTGAGACCTTGTGTCTGTAACAGGGACGACCATTTTACACACATTTATATGCATTTCTTTTTTTTTTTTAATTTTTTTATTATTTTTTACCAAGAACATGTATTGGTACATTGCATACATAATGATCATAATCAACATGGTTATTTTGTACCTGTACATGATACATCTTGGTTTCCCCCCCTCTTCCCCCCTTCCCCTCCCTTCCCTTCCATTCACCCACCCCTCCCTATTTGCAATAAGTGTAACTACACTTTACCATTTTTCCCCCCTTTCATCTTACTTTTCTTTTAACCTTCTTCTTTATCCCCCTTTTCCCTATCTAGTTCTCTCTTTTAAATACAATAACTATTCTACCCCTTTGTCCTTATTTACAC
>PVJO010011228.1:0-62373 GCA_004026905.1 Hystrix cristata
GTTCTACTCGGTTCTTTGGCTATTTAGGTGAGGGCCATCCATGTGGCCAGGGATAGGAATTTACTTTATTTAGTCTCAGACTTTTTACTTTACTTAAACAGCCTTATAGACATAAAGAATAATGTTTGTCCAATTGCTTGGGAATGCCCTGGCCCAGTCAATTTGGCACATAAAATTAACCATGACAGACATTATTAACGGTGAAGGATTTTACTCAAAAAGAAGAAGGATGCTTCTTTTTTGAAGACAAAAGAAATGATCTAGAATGATCTTGATCGCAGAGAAATGATCAGGTGCAGAAGATTTAGGTGTCTGAAACAAGTGATCACTTTAATGAGACAACCAAAAGAGAGTCATTGGGGGATGGTGGAAAGAACTGATGAGCAACATCACGATCTCAGATAAGACTAGACAATTCTTGGATTAGTTGTGAAATCACTTGCTGTGGAAATTTCAGAACACCAAATCCATAAGGTGGAGTCAAGTTCTTATAAACTATTATAAATTTTATTCTTCATGCCATTTAAGTTCATGTCTCCTTTAAAAGAAGCAACAATCCTTGAACCATACTGGTATGACATAGAAGCTGTAATTAAAAAAAAGAAAAGTATCTATAGATCTATATAGATCTTCCAGGGTTTTCTGGAAGTGGTAGAGAAGAATATCATCTGTGTGACTCCCAGCCCCTTGCCTCTGTTTAGCTGGTTCCTTGCTAACATCTTGCACTAACTTCTCTGAGGCAAGGATTGGCTCTTAAAACTACTCGTTATAGCCAGCATCTGAGTGGATGGATCGCTGGATAGATGGATGGATGAATCATGGATGGATGAGTAGGTGAATTAATCACTAGATGAAAAGAACCTTGTCCATGGAAATTACTTACTAGAAATTCCATACCATATTAGAGACCTACTTTCATCTTGCACATAGATAACGGGTTGCTAGCCAGTCTTCCTACAGTAGAAATCCTATAAAATTTATGCAGGATATCCACTGATAATACAATATATGCAACTCACATGAGTTGTATTGAACTTTATTGTTCATGATTAAATATTTCTTCCAATCATGAAAAATCCTTCCCTCAAAATGTACATGAATATATTTATTATGTTATTGATATATTAATTAATTTGATAACCATGATTTTTGTTTCTTGAAAACAATAAGTATTTCTTTTTTATTTGTGTAGGTCTGTATTACGTAATAGTGAGGTTCATTTTGGGGAATTCACACATGCACGTAACATATCTTGACTATTTCACTCCCTGTATCCCCCTCCTTCCAGTCTCTTTCTCCATCTCCCAGGGTCCAGCTTCTAGTTTTCTGTCTTCTCTTATTTTTAATTAATTAATTTTTGTTTTAGGTTCCTCATATAAGAGAAATATATTATGTTTGATTTTTCTGAGTCTGGTTTATTTTGTTTAGCATGACCATCTTGCATTGTATCCATTTTCCTGCAAATGTCAAGATTTTATATTTCTTTATGGCTGAATAATATTCCATTGTGTAACATGTTTTCTTTTTCCATTCATTTACTGACAGACATCTAGGCTGTTTCTGCAGGTTAGCTATTGTGAATTGTTCCGCTATAAACATGGCTGTGCATGTGTTACTATACCGTGATGCCTTTAATTCTTTTGTGAAATACTCAAGAAAGGTAAACACTGGTCAAATGGTATTTCTATTTTTAGTTTTATGGGGCATCTCCATACTAATTCTCACAGTGATCATACTACTTACTCTCCCACTGACAATGTAGGAGGGTTCCATTTTCCCCCACATCCTCCTTAGCATTTAGTGTGCGTGTGTGTGTGTGTGTTTGTGTGTGTGTGTGTGTTCTTGATGGTGTGTGTTCTAACTGCAGTAAGGTGGACTCTCTAAGTTGTTTTGATTTGCATTTTCACAGTGGCTAACATGTTTCATATCCTTATTGTACATGTCTTTGAAGACGTCTCTATATAGTTCATTTGCACATTTTTTGATTGGGTCACTTGTTGGGGGCTATATTTTTAGTTTTTCATGTATTTAGATGTTGATCCTCTATCAGAAGAGTAGCTGAGAAAAATTTTCTCCCATCTGTAGGTTGTCTCTTTACTCTGTTGTTTCCTGTGCTGGGTAATCCTATGTGTTGATTCTTGATTTCCTGTGCTATTGGAGTTCTGTTCAGGAAGTCTTGTCCTGTGCCTATGGATTCAAGAGTTTCCCTTATGCTATATTCCAGGAGTAAAAACAACAAGTATTTCTTGAGCATCTATTATGTACAAAGAAGAGTGCTACATATAGTAGTAGGAACACAGTAATAAGGTATATATGTTCCCAGAGTCATAGAATTTGCTGTCTCATAAAGACCTCAGAAAATCTCAAATTATGAAATGTGTATTATGATAACAGCTGTGATTAACATTTGGAAATGAAAGTGCTCATTACACATTGTATACATGCATCAACTTATCTTAATGTACCCGTGAAGATGTACAGATATGATGCCTTTTAGAAAAGTAAGGATAAAGAGACAGTTGTAAGATATATAAGGTAGATAAGAGAACCATGAGAAATATAGGACATTTCAGGCAGAAGGAACGTTGCTCAGAGCCTCAAGGGAGACAGAACATGTGGATGGCACCTTTGAGGGACCGTAAGACGTGGGATGTGGTGAGAGCAGAGTGTGAAGGGGAAAGTGACTTGGAATGAGGTAAGTAGGGTGTACGTCAGTAGAGTCTGGTAGGCTGGTTCAAAAACTTGGGCTTTATCTTTTTGGGCTTTATCTTATGTACAATAAGCAGCCTCAAAAGATTTTCAGCAGGAAAGAGGATAGTTAGCAGGCCATCGGGATATTTAGGAAGAGAAAGCAGAGGTAAAGCCAAAGTGTGGGTTTTGGCCGTAATGTCTATTAGCCTCTTCCAGTCTGTTCCAGAGAAAATTAGGTGAAAAGAGTGTGTGTTATACAAACTCAACTTTCCAGTGGATCCGCTTTCATCCACTTTTCTATATTTTCATCTATACTAACTCATTTTTGAAACAGAGTTGAACTTAATTCTTGAATAAAGCAGTAGAAGTTAAGAGACAAGTTCAACAATATAAATCTTATATGTTTAGTTTGTGGTAATTCATCAATATAAGAATTTTATAGAACTGTATTCTCATTTATAGAACTATATTGAGTGTGCTGAAAAATGGTACAAGGCCAAAGTGGAACGAGTTGATTTTACAAATGATATAGAAGATACCACATATAAAATTAATAAATGGATTGAAAATGAGACACATGGTGAGTGCAATACCCTACTTTTCTACAAGATTTGTTAGGTAAATATGAATATTAATAACTGTCGACTTTAATGCAAGAGTCTTTGTACACATAAGATGTAGCTCCTACGAATGCAAAGTCATTATTGCTATTATTTAAAATGGCTTTCACATTAGGCTGCCACGTGGCTTTATGTAACCTTAATATTTTGAGTGCTTTATGCTTTTTGGACACCTTGTCTTTTACATTATCTCTTTTGACCGGGAAACAACCCCGTGAGACAAACACACATTATAACCATTTCACAATCAATAGCAACCTGAGATAATTTCCAGAATTAACCTCAATATCTCATCCTCATTAAGAGAACAAAAGCTAAGAGTTGTTTACAGTACATTATTTTCAAGGACGATATTTCATTCTAATGGTCAGTCCATTTTGTCAGGATTGAGATAATTTTCATCTTCCTGCTCCTTCTTGGTCTGAGTCGTACAGCTATAGCATCCTACTGTCAAAGAAATCAATTTTCATGTCACTGTTGTTTTTTTTTTTTAAAGGATGTACATTTTTTGATTGGGTCACTTGTTAGGGCCTGATATTTTTAGTTTTTCATTTATTGAATAAAGCAGTAAAAGTTATGTTTTTAAAATAAATTTCATTTATTAAAAAATATTTTGGGCAAAGGCCTTTGTGAAAAAGTTCAGCTCTTTATTGATAAGTCTCTTTCTCAGTTAAAACCTAAATTCTAGCCTGTGTTCTGGTGTAGTACATTAAACAAAGTTACTGTGTGTACATTTATACTTTAAAACAAATAAGGAAATCTGTCCGTCCTTTGTGTTGTTAATCAGCCAATCTCAGAGCTAGTGATTACATCTTTACCCAAGGGTTGGCTACAATTGGTACCCTCAGCATTATAGTGTGTTTGTTGAATCTAGCTTCACCTCTGAAACATGAGCCAGGTAATGTACACTCTTAAATGCAAGCATTGAGCAGTATATAGTTAGTTCTGGGAATAAAATTATAATGTCTAAGTTTCTTTTTGTTCACTCATGGATCCTTATATCAGTAGTGGGTTACTTCAATCTTTAGCCATCAAAAGTTTCAAAATCTAGCATTTATAAATCAAGAGAAGCTATGTAATTGTTACTTGTCCAGTAACTGAATGATATTCTATGTAACATTTAGTATTTAAGGGTATCAGATAACTAATATCTTTTTCCTTTTTTAGTACTTACTTCTCTTCCTTTCTCATTCAAATGTTTATATAATTATAATAATTTTGGTAAGCATACACACTCAATACTTGAGAAAAAAATTTAAGTTATTGCCAATATTCTAAACAACACATGTAGACTGTAGTTACTGCTCCTCTCCCCTTCATAATATCATAGCCATCCTTTTGAAAGGCAAATCTGATCCATCATGACATGCCCTTCCTTCACTTTCAGTGAATCTGAACAATCATTTGCCATTACTTTCTGGATATTCTGAAATTCTTACCAGACATTCAGTGCTCTTCATCATCTGGGCCCTGCCTCTACTCTTTCTAACCTTACTCTCCCTAACGCAGAGGAATGAATCAAGATTTCCCCAAATTCACTTTGTTATCTTTGAATAAGTAAGTCTCTGCTTTAAGGAAGATCATTGTCCTCCTCCATTGACCTCACCTCAAGCAGACAGCCCCATCCATAGTGAGTTGTCCCTAATCTGTGCCCGCACAGAACACCAATCACATAGAGATGGTACCAGTGTGTCACAAATGCTCTTTTGGTTGTTGACTCTCTTGTGCTAGAATGTGAGTGCCATGATGCCGTGGAGTGTTTCATTGCTGCAATTCTACTACCCAGAATGAGTAAAATTTTCTAGCAAAAATCTCATTAATGTGGAAAGAAGGAAGGAATTAGCCCTTTCAACTGAATAGAGTTAAATTATACCTGGAGTGTCACAGTAACTAGCGGTGGTCTGGTCAGTGCAGTAAAGGCAGTCTGGTGCCCATGAGCAGGGACCCTGAGATGGTCTTCCTGGCTGGAATCCTATTTTCATTGCACTATCATTGTATGATTTTGCATAAATTATTTAATCCTTCTGTGCTTCAGTTTCCTCAACAGAAAGCCTACCTCCTAGAGATTTTTATGAGCATTAAATATTGTATTTAAAGGGTTTGGGAAGTGCCAGACATATTAATTATTCATAGGTTATTACTAATGTTACCAATATTATTATTATTTTATTGATGGTGTTGTTGTTATTATTTGGTAAGAAAAATCTTCATGCCCATTAATGATCTTTGAAAACAGTATTTTAAAATAGACATTAACAACTAATATGTTTTCTTTTCCTTAATGAATTTTTCAAAAGGCAAAATAAAAAAGGTGTTTAGTGATAGTAGCATAAGCTCATCTGCTGTCATGGTGCTGGTGAATGCCGTCTATTTCAAAGGCAAGTGGAAATCGGCTTTCGCCAAAAGTGAAACTGTAAAGTGCCATTTCAAATCACCCAAGGTATGTACATCGTGTGGAGAACTTTTCCTGGTAGTATTTCTTTGCAGGAAATTGTGTTTAACTAAGCAAATAGTAGGCCTACCACTTCTTTATCCATTTCTGCATTGCCAATACTGTGCAAGCTGTTGATTTATAAAGAAATGGTAAAGCAAGTTATAAAACACAACCAAAGAGGTCTAGCCCATCAATTCATATTCCTTAATATATACTCAAAATTGGAAGAATCCATTTATTAAAGAATGCATTTATCTTTAAGACATTCTAGTTGGATCCGCATACAAGGAAAACATGATTCAAAATGCATCTGTTATTTTTGTGGTTTTGACTGTGGGGGTCTACATTTAGAATTACTTACCGTCAATGATTTTCCTGAGTCAAAGCAAGGTTGTGTTTCTTTTTATATGGGGAGAAGTTATATTTAGTGAAATTATACGTTTCCACTATTTCTATCTGTTCATTTTCAAGATGTAAAACATCTTATTATCAACGTTCATAAAATATATTTTCTTGGTTTTTCTTTTCCTTTTTTTATACCACTTCACGTGTGAGTCTTAGTATAGTGGGAAGGTCAGCTATATCAGGTGGAGCCTGTCCAGCCTCCCAGGAGCTGAGGTGTCTGAGGCCAGCTAGCCCTATAGGCCTCGTCGTCTTCCTCACGTGCAGAACAATGTGATCTGATTGGGTGAAATCTGAAACTCCTTTGAATCATTCAGCCTTTTCTATCTAGACAGAGAAACTCAGATTTAACTTTAAAATTTAGCTTTATTTTTCAAGTTGTACTTTTCATCTGTTGAAGTGTTCTGTTACACTATCCTACACCAGAGGTTTCAGATACAGGAATGCTGAGTGCTGATAGCAATTAGAGATCACCGAGTGACTCGGAGGGTAGAAAACAAAGATGAAAGCGCCCCATCTGCGGTGTGCTAACTCCGTGGGAGGAGCCAGAGGAGACTTGGCAAAGCAGGACGAGAACTGGGCTGCACACCAGGCTTGCTGCATGGGTTTGCCTGGACTGCAGGCCAGCGGTCTGTGTGTCCTACGCCGCAGTCTGGGGGAGCAAGTTCACAATGTAGGAGTCTCTGTGGGAAAGTAAGTGATGGACGCAGAAGTATTTGAAAATTATGTATGAAAAAGTAATACGACATAATAAATCCTAATAAAACAGAGCTCTGTCTCGCAGAGGTTTTATCTGTAAGAAGCAGACTGAGTAGTACTAGGATAATATGAAACCTACTAGGTAGTACTAGAATTTCAGTGCCTGAGACTGACAGTGTTTTGTTTTTTTGGGGGGTGCCAGGGATCAAACTCAGGGCCTTAAACTTGCTAGGCAAGTGCTTTACCACTTGGCCTAAATCCCCAACCCCCTGACAGTGCTTTGAAGTGAGGTTTTGTTTCCCACCTTCCTTCAATTTCTCCTGTGATAAATTGCATTTGTTTCCTTATTTCCAAAAATGAAGACAAAAGCAGAAGTACTCCTGGCTCCTGGACTAGGACTTTGTTTCATTTGTTTTTGTTTTTTTATCCCTCCTAATAAAATTTTTATTTTACCTAGAAATATCCTATAATAACCTTGTTTTAAACTCTCTTCTGACTGGGCCACACACCCTCTATAATATTGCTATAACACATACTTCTTAATGAAATAGACTGTGGAAGCTCAGTCACTGACATTAGTGTTATTTCCATCGCATTGAACATTGTGAAATCACCTCTATAGCACGTGATCCTCCCCTGCCCAACATAGTCATGAAACACTGTGGTTATGGACATCCCAGCCTGCACTTTGCCAGGCTCACTTTATCTAACCTGTCTCATCGGGCTGGTGTGTTCTTTTTCTTCATTGTTCTATGTTTTTTCTTCCCAAAGATTAGTCTCACAGTCATAAGAGGGCAGCTTTTCCAGAGAGAGAAAAATATTTGCTTCAAGGACAGAGAATTATCTCTTCTCCCATATAGAACCTTTTGTCCTAAAAGAGGATATTGCAGAAATGTGGACAAGTTAGTAGATCATAATATCATTGGGAAAAAGACAGTCTATTGCCCCTCTGTCATGTTTTTAAATCAGTGTATTATATCCCCTAGAAAGAGCTACTGAGTTTCTTCCTGTTCATTGAAGGGCTATTACCAAATGTCTTGCAGAAACTTTTAAGTTTTCCAGACTTCATTCTTAATTTGTATAATTTTGATAGTATTAATTTGTGTTTTAATTTTGGTAAGAGAAAAATCTGTAGCATTCATTTTAAAATTTAGTGCTGTTTAGTAGTTATTTATCACTTATCGTATAGATATTTTCAGTTAAAACACTACACACAAGACAGCGTTCCTACTGCTAAACATATTAACTCACATAATCCTCACAAACCTCTCTCGGTATTATTGCCTTCTCCTTTATATAACTGAGACTATAAGAGGAACAGAGGTGAGGTTACTTTCCCTTATGTCACAGAGTTTAGAATTTTTTAACTCAGGTAATAAACTCAAAATCTGTGCTTTTACCACTAAGATGTTCACTAATCCAATAAGTATTGGCAACATGTTGGAAAAAATCTACAGGACCAACTGACGAATATAATGTTTTTATGTGTACTTGGCCAAAAAAATAAAGTGAAGCGGGATTGTAAATAACCTCTTGTGACTTGACTTTCAGTGTTCCAAGCAAGCTGTTCCCATGATGCATCAAGAACGGAGGTTCAACCTGACCACCGTTCAGGACCCATCCATGCAGGTGCTGCAGCTCAGATATCAAGGCGGCATAAACATGTACGTTCTGCTGCCTGAAGACGACCTGTCCCAAGTAAGTCACTGTTCCGTCCAGTACTGGGGGTAAGAAGACATTAAGGATACTCTTGATTGTGTGTCTATCCATCAGTTTCGACATTTCAGATAGTTAGGATATCACTTTATTGGACAAATATTTTAAAAGTACCTAGTGTGCTAGACAGCATTATCGATGCTGAAATTGACTTTTTAAAGCTTCAGAAATTTAGTTTCTATGCAGAAGAGCACTGAATCTGTGTAATGACTTTCTCTCATTAGGTTTTCATCTTTTTAAAAATGAAGAACAGTAAGAAAATTATCACACGCTTGGCATTGTTAAGTCTGTGTGGCTATAAGATATTGGTACTCATATTTGACCAATAATTCACTTTATAACTTCTTAATAGACTTTAGCAAATATCATTCATTTTAACATAACGTGATCTATATTAATAAAGTAGCCCGAAGTAAGACAAGCAGTAGATAGCTCACAAGATAGATTTATTCGTGCACTTATTGTCTGAGTTTTCTTTTGCATAATAGATTTACCTAATATACAAATTAGATTAGTATAAATGAAATTAGTATAAATTTACATACTTTCTAAGCTTGAATACTTATATAATCTTGTCAGATAATTACGAGGAAGTTGGCATTGCAATGGACCAAATGCGAAAAAAAATTCCAACTCAGAAAAATGAGTTATTACAGGTTATCCACAAACTGGAAAATTTACACACAGAAAATTCAAATGGATTATTTGTATAAATTTAAGCCCTTGATGGAAAAATGGGTAAATTTTAATATATGTGAAAAGCTGAGAGAAGATTCCAATAATTCTAGATGTGAGAAGAAATGTCTATACATAAGATTTGGAAACAATAATCATGAAAAGTCTTTCCATGGAATCTAGAAGAATCTATGATCAATCCTCAATAAACAAAAGTTGGCAGATTCGATTTGTGAATCTTTTGGGGCTTACCATAATGTTGGAGAGACAAATGGGCATCTAACTACATAACTAAGGCTGCTTACTCTGCACCCCCGGGCCTATCTCCCTATGTCCCCCGGAGCATCAGAGGTGTCACCTATTGAGGAGAAAACTGAATTGGATCCCTCCTCTGTTGTGTGTGACTGTGCTGAGAGAGCTGGTCCCCGAATTCCTGGCACTGGAGCACTGGGGCTTCTGCCTCAACTCACCTGACCTTCATTGGCTTACTTGTGTAAGCTGTGGAACTATTTTTTTCTGTGTCTTCATACCAGAACAATGATCACAAAACACTGATTGAAACAACTACTGATTTCTTTTTTTGCCCTGCTGGAGATTGTTTGATTTCCACATTCTTTCATCTACCTATTGTTCCACTTTGGCTACATCTGTTCCTATGTAGGCCGAGAACAGACATGGCCTGCAGTGCAGACAAGCCATGCTTTGTCATGGCAGAGCAAATTAAACATGTGGTTTGTTGAAAAGCACTCAGAATATGTACTTAAATCATTACCTCTTTCCAAACTGCTTCAGGACCCAGTCATGTACTTAAATGCAAAAAAATTTTTGTAGTTTTTTTTTTTCTTCACTGTGTGAGTCTGAAGTATTTTTAATTATTCCCACAGATTGAAAGCAAACTCACCTTTAGGAATCTAATGGACTGGACCAATCCAAGAAAAATGAAATCTCAGTATGTGGAGGTGTTTCTTCCTAAATTCAAGATAGAGAAGAATTATGAGATGAAACACCATTTGGAGGCCCTAGGGCTGAAAGATATCTTTGATGAGTCCAGAGCTGATCTGTCTGGAATAGCTTCGGGAGGTCGTCTCTACATATCGAAACTAATGCACAAATCCTTTATAGAGGTCACTGAGGAGGGCACCACAGCAAGTGCAGCCACTGAAAATAACATTGTAGAAAAGCAGCTCCCTGAGTCCACAGTGTTTAAAGCTGATCATCCATTCCTATTTGTCATCAGAAAGAATGACATTATCTTATTTAGTGGGAAAGTCTCTTGCCCTTGAAAATCCAGTGGGTTGCTATTACCATAGTCCTGCAGCACTAAAGAAATACCAGGAGTGAACACATTTGTTTAATTACAATCACATGGTGTTTCCTTTGAATTTTTTTCTTCCTCACATTGGTCAGCAGATGATCCTGGTGACTTGAGACTTTGCAGACATCTGGTTTGTGGCCTTTATTCCTACTCTTAGCATTTCTACTAGAATTTTTTCCCTGGTTTCTAATTTTATTAGTTTTCTACATCCTCATTACTATAGTTCTCCTCCATGTTCCTTCTGGGATTGTGCCTTCTGCTCTGCTGGCAATAAGAATGCAGAAGCAGCTCAGGCATTTTTATTTTTAGGAAGTAAGCCCAGCTCCTTCCCAGAACTAGGTGCACAGAACAACTTTTCCTTGCTGATCTAAAGAAGACATTAGACTTTAATCACTGATTCTAAGTCAGTGTATAACCTAGATGCTGAAAAAATATGAAATTGGGATCCAGGACCACAAAAATTTCATTAATAATTTCAAATTGACATCTTTTGAGCTTTCTTTGATTAAAAATTAATATGTACATAGTTTTTCAAATATTAAATATCTTCCAACTGTTTGGAGTTGTTATTTACAGCATGTTATATAATATGCTGTGAAGTTTATGTTTTCCCTATTTATCATAATAAAAATATGACATGTCTGTACAAGTGTGATTGTTCTTCTCCAATCAGCTGTGAAACTACCAGTACTTTCTCTACTTTCTAAACCAAAGAAGCAAACAATGAAGAAAAGAATGCTTTTGCAATATAAGTCTGATCTGGCTCAATGTTGCTGATTTATTTCAGATAAAATTTCTTTTGCAAATATATCGGGTAATGAACTAATTTTAAATACTAGGATTTAAATTCGTGAAGCAAATGATTCACAAATATGAACATTTATAGTAAGTCATGCACAACTTTTAAAAACAGATTAAACATAAATGGAGACCATGCTGAATTTACTTAGGGGTTTATAAAAAATAACATCGTATTGAATTGTGTTTTCATCACAAAAGACTTTCACCTGAATAGTAATAGTATAAATCAGGGGTAGCCTATGACACAGCACTATGATCCTTGGTACGAGACCTGGAAGATGCTTGATTTTCAACAGTGTTGTGAAATCCATGAGTACTGAGTGAATGTGACATGATTTGAAAGATGTAGAAAATGCCCCAAGATAATTTAATCAGCAACATCTAGTATAATGATTATTATTTTGGAGAAAACTTTGTAGGGAATGAATGAACTTAACTGGTCTGCAGTGATATGCTTTTTGGGAAGAATTTAATTTTCTAATTGTTAGTCACATCTATCACCATTTAAAAGCAGCATATCCTTCAGGGACTGGAGGCAAAGACAAACTCTGACAGCAGCCATGAGATCCCACACTGGGCAGTCTGCCTGCAGACACAGTTCTCTGGGCAACTGCAGAGGGGGCTGGAAGCCACTGAAGTGACAGTAGAGAGTGAAAGTCAGGTCGAAAGGAAATAGCGTCTGTCCTAATCAGTTCAGGCTGATATCACAAAATAACTTTAAAAAAATAATTTTATTGGTACACTTTTGGTTTACATAAAACTCACATTCATCATAGGGAATTTGTACCTTTTTATAATATATCTTGACTCTTCTTTTTTTCCCATTCCCCTCCTCTCCCTTCAACCTTTCTTCCCTTCCTTACTTATAAAAGTGTTGTTTCCATTTTTTCCCTTCTATTCTCTTTTTTCCTTTTCCCTCCCTTCCCTCTCCTCTTCCCCCTCTTTTGTTCCCCTTCCCATTTGAACATTTTCTCCTACTTCCTGATATGTATTATGCATTTTGATCTTTATTTGTGCTTTTGGTTTCTCACCCAAGAAACAATGTGATATTTAAACATGTGTGTCCAATTTATTGCACATAAACGTATGATCTTAAGGTGTGTCCATTTACCCAAAAAGTCTCAAATTTATCCTTTATGGCAGAGTAATAGTCCATTGTATATAAAAAACACATTTTCTTTATCCATTCATTCGATGATGGGCATTTGGGCAGTTTCCAAGATTTAGCTAACCAACTGTGCTGCTATAAACATGCATGTACATATATCGCTGTAGTATGAAGCTTTTAACTCTTTCAGGAAGATACCGAATAAGGGGAATAGCTGGATCAAATGGGACCTCTAATTTCAGTTTTTTGAGGAATCTCCATACTGATTTTCATAGTGGTTGTATCAGTTTACAGTTCTACCAATAATGGAGAAGGGTTCCTTTCTCCCTACAGCCTCACCAGCATTTGTTATTGGTTGATTTCTTGATGATAGCCATTCTTTCTGGAGTGAAATAGAATCTCAGGGTTGTTTTAATTTGCATTTTTGGTTGACCAGTGATATAGAACATTTTTATATATTTATTTGCCATTTTTACATCTTCATCTGAGAAAAGTCCATTCATTTCAGATGCCTGTTTTTGAACTGAGCTTTTAAATTTGAGGAGGAGTCTGATTTTCTTGAGTTCTTTCTATTTTCTAGATATTAGTCTTTTGCCTGAGAAGCAGCTGGACAATAGAAAATATTAGAAAGAATCAACAAATGAGAGCTCATCATGTTTAAAAGTTTTGCACAGCAAAACAGACCATCAACAGAGTGAAGAGATAACCCATAGAGTGGAAAAATTTTTTTACCAGCTATTCCATAAAATAACTTTGACTAGTTAATTTGTAAAGAATGGAAATGTATTGCTCACGGTTCCAGAAGCTGGAAAGTCCAGCATCAAGGTACTAGTGGTTTTGGCGTTTGGAGAGAGGCCCTTTCCTCGTATGACACTTTGCTGCTGTGTCCTCATGTAGCAGAGGAGTGGAAGCGGCAAGATGGCTCCTGTTAGCCTCTTTCATAACCACGTCGATCCCGTCCAGCAGGGAAGCGCTCACAAGCTCCACCTCTGAACATCGTTGCATTAAGTGTTAGGTTTCAATATATGAATTTGGGACACCAACGTAAAGAACAAGGCAATGCAGAAAACTAAACACAAATTTTCCTTACATTTTTGGTTGGTTGGTCCTGCCCATAAATTTACTTCATGGTTAAGGTTCCCCTTTCATTCACCAAAGTCCAGCATTCTGTAATTATGACATAGCTTTAGTTTGGTAGAATCATCAAAACTTGAAACAGCTTCGGACACTGCAGAAACTTTGGGTTTTCTGTTGAATGATGTCAGTACATACTAGGATCAATAGTAGGAAAGGTAACAGCCTCTCAACCTTTCTCTCAGCATTGAATGTCATGCTTTTGGGGGTAGCATCCATGTCTGATTTGCTTCTGAATCCTCACTTCGTAACACAACATATAGGAGGTACTTAGTATGTCCTTAGAATGAATGGAGCCATTAGTCCCAAGAACATGGTTTGTAAAGAAGTGAGAGCTCAGGGACCATGTTAATATAAAAGCAGGGCAATGATTGTATAATGGATAAAGACTTTGTCTTTCAGGATCATATTTCTTCAATCTGCTTATTAATATCGGTGTTTCCAGAGCACTTGTCCACTTTCCTCAGAATTTTTTCCCTATATGATCCCAACTAGTTACATGGCTTTAATAATTACTGATGCTACTACCTGTATGTTTCAGTAAGTCCATTTGAAATCACAGTTGCCTTTCAAATAACTCTACCTGAATGTCCTACAGTGAAACCACCTAAGTATGTTTCCAAGATGAAACACATCACCATATCCTCCTTGATCCTGCTATGTCTTCTTGGGTACACAATTTAGTTATAAATAAACACCTAACATTTCAAGCACAAAACAACAGAATTCTCTTTCTACCCTCCTTCTTAACATTGCCGCTGTTAATTAGCATTGCCACTAAAATGTTTCTTTAATATCCCCCGCTTTCTTTCTGATAGATATTGCTCTAATTTAGGACATGTTACTTCTCTGGGCTAGCTTCCTATCTGACGTGCCAGCTACCTCTGACTCATTTCTATCTCACTCCAAAGTGTGAAATAGCCCGTATTTTATTTGTAAATGCCAATTATCTTTCTAAGACACAGGTAAAATCAAGTCTTCTTCTTATAAAACACTGAGGGCTTTTTACCACATAAAGATAGAGTTGAAACTGTCTAGCCTGGCTAGGAAGAGTTACACAGTTCTCTCTTTCCCCACTGGCTCTGCCACTCTCTGGTAAAAACTGTAGCATGTGAGCACTCTTCTATTTAAAAACCAAGCCCACTATCTATGTGTTGCTCGGCCCATCCTGTCTGCCTGGCACACTCTTCTCTTCTACGTTTGATAACACCAGATTAATTCATGAAGAAACTAGTCATGTTCATGTGTTCTGTGTAGATTTCTACCCAGGTGAACTCACAAAACACAGAGTGCATCCTTTTCAGAGAAATGTTCTCAAATTTTGTTGTGTATATGTGTGTGCGCATCAAAATACGCACATACACCCACGCGTGTGTGTGTTGCTAGCTTAGGAAACCATTAAGGACAGAATAGCATGTGGTAAGTATGTCCCCCTCATTTTAAATGGATCGGTTCTCTTAAGGTCTTAAGAAGGGGACAAATCAGAGTGCAAGTGCGGACTGTGGCTAGATAGCAGGGTTGCTTGCCGCATGCACTCCCACCTCCACCGATTCCTTGAGAACTCTGTGCGGCTGGCCACACGCCAAAGCCTATAAAAAGGCATGATCTCCAGGTGGGGAAAGAGCACTGGACAGATCATTTTCTATAGGAGCAGGCAGAGGTGTGTTTTCATCTATCTTTCGAGACCTGGGAGGGTCATTACCACCCCCATCTTCACTATCATTTTCTTCTTCATTATTCTTGCTTTAACATTTTTAAAACACTTTCATAGAACTCATCCAAATCATCACTGTACTCTTGTTGAGAACATACTGCCTTGAGCTTCACAATGTGCCTCTTTCACTTGTACCTAGCAATGCTCAGAGTCCTCTCTCAGGCCCCCAAATCTCACATGGCTCTCTCTTCCTTGGCATGTCTATTGTCTGGCCGAATATCTCCAATGATCTCAGCCCTTCCTGGGACATTATACCTCTCATGAATTTGAACAATTTCATAATGTGTTCTTGTACTTGGATCACTGACATTTTTAGGTGATTTCATTTGGGTAAATACTAACCACAATTAAAAAAAAAACTTTCTGTGAGTTTATATAAAAATACTGATTAAAAACTCTCCTAATATGGGCTATCCTAACTGTTAACGCTCTGAGAGAAGGAACAATTACCTCATCCTCTCTTTACAGTTTCTCTGCAGATAAATTATACCCCTTCACTGACTGACAGATTCTACTCATCAACATAGAAGGGCAAGGTATGTGTCTTTAACCAACCGGGCATCATTTGACACTAATGCTTCATTTCTATTCTTTTGTACAAGCCTACAATGTGTGAAGCGCCATGAATAGTATCTGTAAACCCTAAGTTTTTAAAATACCAGTAGCACCTTTAAGAAGCAAAATCCTCGGAGACTTCACCTGAGAAACAGGTAATAGCTGGGTAACTGAGCTGAAGTTATGTCATGGAGAGTCCTGTAATACACTCCCTTTCATCCCTCGTTCTCTGCCTATCATGTTATGAGGCAAAATGGTAACACTGTTGTACTTGAAATATATGAATACTTTCAGTGAAATAGAGTGACTTTTAAAAAATGTTTAATTTTTTTAATTGATTGATTGATTACAATACTGGGGATTGAACTCAGGGTCTTTACAGTCCCCAACCTATTTTATTTTATTTTATTTTATTTTATTTTATTTTGAGACAGAGTCTCACTAAATTGCTAAATTGCCCAGCCTGGGTTCAAACTTGCAATCTTCTGCCTCTGCTTCCCAGCATGCTGGGACTACAGGCAAGTGCTACCACACCAAAGTGAGTAATTTTTTTTATAAGTTTGAATCTTATGATTGGTATGTAACAGCAACAAAGCAATGAAACACATCTTAATATCACTTGCACATTGGAAGGAAAAGAAAATGATCAGAATGGAAGTGGGGTGAAAACGAAAATTCCTCCTAGATATTTTAAATAAACTATTTTAAAACATGATTTTTTCCCCCAAAAGTATCTCTTCAGATAAGACTTGTCAATACTGGTGGGTTTCTAGCTCTTGGGCTAGAAGTGGCTGTTATAATTCCCACTGCGTAGCATTGTGATTAGTGCTATGAACGAGGGCCTAGAGGCTACGGCAGTGCGAAGCAGGCATTTCTAAATCAGTTCTGAACAGTCTGAAGGAAGAGGCCTTGACTCATATCTGGAGTAATGAACAGATGCGGGCAGACTAGGCAGGGAAGGGAAGGGCTCCTGTAGCGGGAACAGTGTGTTCTGAGGCCCAGTGGTGAGAAGCCACAGGCTCCTCCAATCGCTACAAGTGCAGGCTGCAGAACTCAGAGAGGCAGTGAAACATGGGCTGGGGAGAGGAGACTGTGGGGCAGAGAGGGCCTCCCACACTATGAGGAGTTTGTCTTTGTGCGAAGGCTAGTGCAGAGGCATCAAGGGCTCTAAGCAGGCGAGTGACACTCTCAGGTTTGCACTTTTGAAGGACTGTGTTTGCTGTTGTGTGGACACCCGGATAGAATGTCACAATACTATTGGCACAGAATCTCAGGTGGGTGGTACAGGTGAGAAGGGTCAGTGGTCTGGACCAGAACGCAGGTCTTTGGGATGCACAGTGAATGAAGTTGATAGATTTGGGAAGGGACTTGCCTGGTCAGGACTTTGTGATTGAATGAATACGAGGATAGAGAGAATGACTTTTCAAGATTCAAGTTAGTAATCTCTAAATTATAGTGCAGTTGGCAAACAGAGCACGGGGGAGACGGGTGCAGTTTCCATGAAATGAGGGCTGTGGGTGACCATAAACTATGTTCTATGTCTTTAAATTTTTAGGTGGGGACACACACCCTCGCTCCTAACTATTAATCAAAGTCTTAACAGACAATAGACCTTATTGGCAAGAGAAACCAAACTGGTAAATGTTCTTGCGTGAAGGCAATAATTGCTCAGATGTCAATGACCACACCCAGCCATGTTTTTGCAAATAACCTCCTAGTTCTGTGAATAGCTATCTAGTAATAATTAATGTTTTTATAAAAAGGGGGGATCTGATCTTTGGATCTCTTGACAATCAGCTTCTATAGAGGAATTAAAGTCTCTGTGAAGTTGGCAGAATCCATTTTTCATTTTGAACTCATTTTTCACTTTTTTTTCTCTCGGAATCCAAGTCCCTTAAGACTTTTTTTTAACACAATGAAACTCTCCAAACTAATAGGCAACTCAACTTCAGGTACATTTCTTCAAGAATCTACAACAAACTTTAAGCATCATTTATAAATTCATTTCTCTTCAAAGCATCATGAGTACTGCCCCCTTCCTTTAGTGCACCAGTCCTCAGTAAGCAACACCCTGATTCCTGTTTCTATTTTAATTGGGTCTTTTGCAGAACGGGGAATTGCTACTCTGTGTGTTTCAGTGAGTTGAAAAGGATGTCTGGATGACTAGGTTTTCTTGGGCATTTAGTCTATGACCTTGGATGTTTCTCACCAATTGCCTACATGATGAAGTTGTTTAATTTTTTTCCATTTCCCTTCTGAAAATGTGAGAACAAAGCAACACCACCAGGTATTTTTCTATTAGCTTGTGAGTCATTTCCTTCTCATGCTTCTTAGTCAAACACTCATTTTCTGAATGGTTGCCATTTGCCGAAGATCACAATTCAAGCGTTTACTCCTGTGTGTAAAATAATTTCATAAAATTCACCCTCATTTCATTATAAAGTTTTGTAGAGGAACTATTGGATTCACTTCCCATTGTAACTATGTTCAGTGCCTGTTTTTATGTTACTTACACAAGTCAGGAATCATTTTGTGAAAACAAACAATCTAAATTCTGCCTTTTTCCTCCTATTTTAACTTCACTGAACTCATTTTTCACATTAACTAACGTCTTCCTCCGAATATTATGTTTAATGTGTAGATACCATTCTTAAAGTAGAAGCTTTTCCTTCTGCATACACACACACACACATACACACACATGCACACACACAATTTAATAAAAGGAGCTACTGCGAGTGCCTGGGTTTGATTTTAATTATATCCAATTAATGTTAGCTAATAATTTATTGGAGAGGTTCTTTATGAATATAAGAAAGTGTGCTTTAGTTTTGAAAAAAATATGTTTAAGGCATAGTAGTTAAATCTATAGAATAAAGTAAAAGCCAAAAAACTCAGGGAATCCAGATGAAATAAATTAACTTAATGGTGTGTTTAATAGCAGCACACAGGAAAAGTTTTCTGTGAGTGAATTGAACACAAAAACCACAGAACTTTCCTGCATATAAACGACTTCTATATGCTAAACCATTTGAGAAGACTATTGCTTTCTAGTGAATGTAGACAATTCGAGAAGACCGTTCCTTTCCAGGTTAAACGAGCTAGCTGATGCTTAGTTTTCTCTTTTGTAGAATGAGACAGCTGGGCTGTGTTGGTGTTTCTCAACTGCGAGACGAGATGTTTTACTGGTTTTAAAAACAATTTAGTGAATTGCTAACGGTATTTATTTAAAAAACAAAAGAAGGATAAAATAGAAAAGGACATACGATTGCATCATTAGTGATAAGGGGACTTTTTTTGTGAAATTCTTGTTTCTGCTTTAAAAAAAATATATATATATAGAGAGAGACAGATATATAGATATATATTCTGGATCACGGAGTAAAAATTATTCCTCAGTTGGAGCTGCAAATCTTAGTAAAAAAGCTATCCAACAGTTCTGACATTCTTGGAGCTGGGGCTACAGTTGATGTGCAATCTCCTTGAGTGGGAAGACTTTCTACATTTGCCATGAGAAGAAACCCTTATTCATCAAGGCTGTCTCCGTCCTGGGATGTTTCTGCGCCCAAGAGGACAGCAGTTCATTCCTTGTGCTCATCGGAGGAGTCAGGGAAGTAAGCTTGTTACCAGTTCCCAAAATAAGATGCCTCTTCTCTGGCTTTTAAACACCAATAATTTGTTGTTATGGAAAGAAGGGTTATGATATGCTTATATAATACACTTAGTTTTTAAACGTCAAATATAGTTTGTAATTATAAAATCACATTCAATTCATTGCATAAAAATCCATGACATTAAATGTTTCGTTAATTTTTTTCTCCACCTTTTGGGTTGACCCGGGGCATTTCTTCTCAACTAGCTTCACTCTCTATCTTTTTAAGTAAATACTTCAGAAATCAAGGGAAATACTCTCTACCTTTCTGAGTAATCACTTCACGAATCAAGGGAAGATGACTTGTGAAACCCAGCTCAAAGGAGACAGGGAGGAGCGAGTGCCAGGTGTCCATGCTGGTGGGTCCGCATATTGCCAACACGGCTCTGGGCTCCCCAGCGGAACACTGATGGAGCAGAAGACGAGGGGAAAATGCAAACAGAAAACTGCATCTTTCTTAAAGTGATTTCTGCAACTGATGATGATGTTACATCTCCCCCAAAATATAAGGGAAAACACTTAGATGGAAGCAAAGGAAAAGGCATGAAGGTAGAGCGAAGTGACAGGCAGGAGACATGTTTAAAACAAGGCGGCATGCTTCTCTTTCCCACTAACAAGGCAGCTCTTTTGTTGCCATGGTTTCTGACATTCTGGAGAGCTGTCCTAATGCCCATCTTTCTTCCTTGATGAAGACAAGAATTTTACAGACGGCAGAGCTAAGGCAGATGGAGCGATGGGTTCAGAACTGCCTGCCAACTGCTACAGAGAAGTCGTGCCGTGTGGTGTCAACAGCGAGGTCCTCTTTGTCTGAGTTCTGGCTCTGTCTGGTAAATTGGAGGAAAGGTGCCGGACAGCCAATCTGGGAAGCTGAGTTTTAACTCTGAATTGGATATTTCTAGCTGTATGGACTTGGGTAAGTCATGTAATCCAGCCAAGCTTACCTCAGCTTTCCCCTTTGTACAGTGAATGCGGAGACTGATATTTTCCTTCTTGAGTCATCTGTGGCACATCTTTTAGTTAAGTCTATATTTCTTTCTATCTAAAGGGCTTTATATCTACCGTCACATTTAATGCTCGCAGCCTATGTCTAAGGCATTTTATGTAATTTCTATTGTTTTTATACAGTTTCCGAGAAGTCAGATAAGCTACTACATATATAACAAAAGACAAATTTCATATTAGAATTCAAGTCTGTCTGATTTAAAAGTGCTTGTTATAAGGACTCAGAATTGGCCACTTCGATGGATCGTCCAGCACCTCTGAGCCTGTGGCTCTTACGTGAATTATCTGGTGTGGCCAGTGGGTGGTCTTTGCTAGGTGACCACAGGAGTTACAGGGAGCAGGCTCTCCCAGCAATTGAGTAAGAGGAGAGAGGAAGCCCACAGCTTAGGATATTACAGATCGCGGAAGCAGGATGTGTCCTTACATTTCCTTCTGCTTTCTTATGAGCTGAACCCCGTCTGACCCCCGCTTTTCTCCTTCCTCCCACTCCTTCAGTTACATGACATTCTAGTCATTTGGCTACTGGAAGAGGCTTTTACCTCTCTGTTGGTGTCAAGAGAATGGTTGCTTTTCGGGAAAGTGGTACAGTTTCTGGTCCCTATAAAATGTCGACACCCAGGCCGCTAGATGCTTCAGCAGACTCTCCCCGTGTTAGAATGCTAAAGCTATTTTATGGGAACTGCGCCCCTATGCCCAGAAAGACGCTTCAGGGCCTTCAGATAGTGGCAAGACATAATATAAAATAAATCTTTTAGAAGCCAGAATTATACCTTTAATGTTAGTATTTTCACCCAAATCCAACAACCACAAATTTTCCTTTCATGTGTTCTTACCAGAATGAGTCTTCTTATCCTAACTTTTGGAACAGACAGGTCTGACTCGGTGTTTTCCTCAGACTTTTGTGTCTTTCCCAGTTGAGGTTTTCCATTGCAGTCAACAGCTAACAATCACTATAATTCTAACATCTTAAAGCAAACCCCTTAAAGCACCTGTAGTGTTATATAAGAGAACAGCACAGCCACTAAAAATGCGACCTTGCTGCTGTTCGTATCCGAAACATTGACCACTGTCCCGTGTAAGTTCAGGATGATTAAGGGCCTGAAAGGAGCGAGAGTTAAGGAGTCACTGACTTGGATGCTGGCTCTTTGTTGGTATGATGCTGAGTGCATGCATCTCCTTGAATTTTAGACAAAGGGCAGCTCATTATCCAGGGGATGCTCCCTGTGTCTGAGGGCCAGCAAGCATGGAGTTGACCAAGTACAGTGAATGCTCCCTCAAACTTTGTGTCTAGGGTCTAGGGTCTTCTCTAATCTCAATCCCAGCGCTAGCTCCAAGAGGCCACAGCCAGACACAGGGAGGGAAGATTGTGAACACAGCTCCATCATGAGTGGGCTCCTGTTGCTCATCACACCTGGTGTTGACTTCAGAGCCAGAAGCCAGGTAGGGGCAGCAGGACTAAACTTTCTGAGTTACCGTCCAGCCACAGACTTCCAGACAGGGAACAGTACGAGCAGGATTTAATGAATGAAGCACAGAAGGCCAGAATGAGTGCCCTTCTTCCTGGAGCTTCCAGCTTACCCACCTCAGTGCCAGGCTGTCTGAGGATGCTCAGTGTTAATAAGCTCCGGTCGGAATGATTGTGAGCGGCCACTGGAGGAAGGGATAAGCCAGACCCACAGTTCTAGAGCCAGGGAACTCTGGTTTCTCAACAAATATTTGAAGATGCTTTCAAAGAAAAAAGTGAGATAACAATTCTGTAGGACTCTAACTTGCTTAGTTATATTTCTTCCCTCTGTAAAAAACATAAATAGATAATAATTATATCCATATATATGTTGATAGTGCTACCAAACCACTGTGGGATGGACACTTTCAAATGTTTTTACAGTGTTGGAAATTCATTTGGCGATATACCTTTACTTTCTCACACAGTCCCTTTTATGCAGTTTTGCAAAACTCATAAAGTCATGAAGTCAGATAGACATTAGGATCAAAACTATTACTATTATGCCATGCCAGTGTTTGTTAGTCATTGATTTCTTTGATGATTGCCATTCTTTCTGGTATAAGATGGGATCTTATACTCATTTTAATTTGCATTTCTCTAATTGCCAGGAATATTGAACATTTTTTTGTACATTTGTTGGTCATTTGTATTCCTTCCTCACTTACCCATTTCTTTTTCTTTTCTTCTCTTTTATTTTTTTGTGGTGCTGGGGATCAAACTCAGGGCCTCACACTTGCTAGGCAAGCACGCTACTATTTGAGCTAAATCCCCAGCTCTCACTTAGTCATTTTTGACTAGGTCTCTGGTTTTAAGTGAATATAAATATTTTATGTCATAAACACAAAATGTGATGAATAATATCAACAAGAACAAAAATGAAGAAAGGAGATTTAGAAGAGGGAGGGAGGTAAGAGGAAAGGAGAAGTGGATTTTAAAAAAAAGAGAACCAAATGGTATTATAAACTTCGTGTACTGCAAACATGTACTAAAAAGAAAAGCAAAAACAAGAACAAAAAAAGCAGCTGATACCTTGTCCTCTCTGTCATTGCCCTGACCCAGTGCACTAAAAATAGTAACAATAATAACATCACTCCCTGATACACTTGACCGTCTACTGCATGCTGGCACTGTCCTGGCATATCTCTATAGATGTGGCATGATTTAATGTTCACACTAATCCTGGAAGGAAGCTTTATTTAACTGCCTACACAAAAGAGGAAATAGGGGTCAGGAGAACATAAGTAATTGGTAGTGAAGCTGGAATGTGGCAGAGTCGGGAATGCATTTGATTCCAATATCTACATACTTCTGGCTTCCAAAATACCTCCCTTGAAACACTGAGACTGACAAAATAGAAATGACTGTTGCTTTAATTTGAAATAAACTGCTAACTAATGGTACATACGTCAATCTGTTTATGTTGTTACTGACACTTGCCTTTGTGCTCCACACCCCAGGTGGAGAGTGGGCTCCCTCAGCGCAGCAAATGTACGGTTCCGCTTTGAAGTCTCTAAGGAAATGAGGTACAACCACACAACAGAGAATCTCCTTTTTTCTCTCTCTGCCCTCCTATCTGCCCTGGCTATGGTGTTCTTTGGGGCCAGAGGTGACAGTATATCTCAGATAGAAAAGGAATGTCACAGACACACTTACAGCCATGTCCAGAAGACAGTCCAGTGACAATTCCAAATACTGGCATGTTATGGAGATTTCATAGACACCCACTTCAAGAGAATATTCACCTTCACTTAAGGTTTCCTAGGAAATTGCCAACTTCATTAAAAAAAAAAGAAATGTAGAAGTTATAGCTCTTTCCAAAGAGACTGGAGACAGAGCAAGATGAAAACAAAGGGCTGAACAGGGAAGCAATGAGACCAAACTGGGTCATGGGAATTTGGGAGTTTTCATTTCTACCCACACCCATGTATTTCTATCTTTCCAGACCCTTCTTGCCATGGATCAGTATCCCAAAATACTTCCCAAATTCAAAGCCTTTAAGGTCCTCTGAGATGAGATCTATTCTTTTTAATGTGTTTTCTTAAAACACAACCCCAGACAATAAGAATGACTAAATTGTTCAGGATTGTGTCCTGTGCATAGCAATTACCCAGTGCCTCCCACACCTAGCACTTAGGAACCTTTAAAAAGCTATTTCTGGGTGTTGACTAAATAATTGCTGGTTGAATAAATAACTATGGATCACATAAAGAATATTTTACAAGGCTTCTGCCCTCAAGGAGTTTGTAATCCAATGGAAGAATTTGCATTCTACATAATTAGATTTCCAAGGGAATCACTAGTGTTTCTACTGGACTGATAATTGCAGGTGAGGGTAAGAAATATTTCTTTCAACATGCCTTAATCATCTCCATGCTTAGTTTAGAGATAATTGTTAACTAGTGGTATAAAGTTTCTACTGATTTAGAATTTAAACGGAAATTAATTTGATAAATTGGACTCTAACAATGAATTTAATTTTTAAAATGAATCCTTGAGACTGAGGAAGTCATGGGAATCTTTGTAAGTTGTTTTGGGATGTGGATATTAGGGTGCAATGTCTTCACTGTGAGGGACTGGCTGGTGGCCCTGTCTACACATGTGAATACTTCAGGTTGTGCAACCAGGGAGTGGCTTGTCCCACAGGACTAAGGGCACAAGTCAGACAGAGTTCTGAGTGGAAATAGTTCTCTGTCTCTTCTCACTGCCAAGCAACCTGAGTTATAGGAGAAACAATGAATTCAAATTTTTCTTTTGCTGATTCCCATATATAATGGGGTAAAGTTCGTCATATTTTGTCTTGTTAAAGATTCTGTCCTACAACGTTCAAAGATAGATCTAAGTGCTCAGAATTCCAGATTGAATAATTGTACATTCTTTTGATGATAATGATGCTAATGGTAAGAACGGTGAAGGAAGCAATACCAGGGTTGCCATTCATGCAGTCTCTGCTTGGGCAACAATGTTACGTTTCATAAGAAGACTCTCAGGTAGTGTGAGAAGCAAAGTGCTCATCAAATTCCAACTCTCCCTCTATATCTCCAACTTCACTGGAGCACAGTGGCTGAGTGTTGCTTAGTGTGTGTGACATTCTCCAATAAGGCAGAGCTTAATGTTAGGAAGTAGTTTATTAACAAACGTATTCAGACAATTCTAAATATTACAAAATTATTCCTTGCCTTGAGCCAAAGTCTACATTTCAATAACCATTGTTTCACTACAATGTTCTTGCTCATAAAAGACACATGCATAAAAATTAAGTCCTCTTCCATGTTTATTTTAACAGTTATAGTATCTACCCTCTATCTACTGCCTCTTTATCCCATTTGTACTCTTGGGAACTACACAAAACATGTTAAAATCACTGTGTTTCAATATTCAAAGAGAATTGCATTGTTTTATTTCATCTGTTCCCTGATGGAGATCTTTGGAAATTATGGTTATGCCTCAACTAAGTCCATTAGCGTACTTTGACTATCAGATGTTAGGGATTGTGCTATCTAGCAGTGGAGAAAATGACACAAGTACTGCACTCTCAAAGATTTGTTTGAGTGCAAAATCAGATCACATTTGTGAAAACAGTCTGAAAATAATTGCCTATTATATGAATTCAAGTCACTACTTTTGTATGTCCAGTACAAAATTAACCAATCATTGTAACCAATAACATTAACTCCTTCAAATGGTCTAAGGTTCATTCATTTTTCCGTGTAATAATTCACTCATTCTTCATAAACAGATATTTATGGGTTTCCTCCTGTATTTTACAACTAATGCTAAGATGAGCAGATATTTTTAATTGGCAACCAAAATGAGCATGAATTGACTTTGAAACACTTTTTAACCTATAGCCTTGATTCTATCCTAAAAATCGTATGGGTGGTTATACATATAAATGAGCAAATGTCTATACCTCACTCTGGCTGCTAAAACTCAGATTCCTGCCTAAGAGCACTCAAAAGATTTTGTTTTTCAAATTAATCCCTCCTTTTAAATAGTATCTATTTTTTTTTAAATGAGGAACAAAATTAAGAAACAGTTAAGAGAAAGAGTGAATAACAGGAAGTTCATAAAAGGTAAAGAGCATGACCTTTATAACAAGAAAGAGTTTTGTTACCTCACCATCTGGTCTCTGGGAGTAGCTTTCACAAAGCCTTTGCAAATAGTTCTTTGTTTCCCACTGTAGGTGCTCCACTTGAATGAATTACCAAGAACTTCAAATGCTTTCAATACAGATGTGGCTATTGTTCTTGCTTTCCCCTTTATTATCTTACAGCAGCCCATTTTGAGTCCTTGAGGATTAAAGGTTTATGAAAATAAAGTTTTTAATTCAGGTATTCTTAAGCCCAGAATGGATGCATACATTCAAACTCCTACTGTGCTGTTTTAAAAGTATTACTCATGTTGAGATTTAGAAACAAAAGGTAGCAAAATGAATACTGTGAGCTGGACAAAATTAATATTAATTTATTAGCATGTTTGCATTATATTGTGCTTACATTCTTGTGTGGGGTTGGTACAGACACAGAACACATCTTAATTCCCTTTTTCATCCCCTTTCCTTCCCCTTTTCCATTTCTTGATCCCCTTCCCATTTGAGACAGATCTATCAGCCTACTTCCTATTATCTATCTTCTATTTTGCTCTTTATTTATAATTTGGCTTTCTTATGTAAGAGAAACAATATGATATTTAAACTTCTGTGTCTGACTTGTTTCACTTAATATTATGGTCTTGAGGTGCATCCATTTTCCTACAAATGACTCAAGTTTATCTTTCTTTATGGCAGAATAGCACTCTATTGTGCATAATTCCACCTTTTCTTTATCCATTCATCTGTTAATGGACGTATAAACCATTTCCAAGATTTAGCTATTATGAATTGTGCTGCTGCAAACATGGGTATGCATGCATCGCTATAATATGATGTCTTTAAAACTTTCAGGAAGATATCTAGAAGGACAATAGCTGGGTCAAATGAAATTTCTAGTTTTAGTTTTTTGAGGAGTTGCTATGCTGATTTCCATAGTGGTTGTACTAGTTTACAATTAATATTTAAGAAGAGGGGTTATTATTTCCTCTGAGCAGTAAGTGCAGAAGGAAAGTTTTTCTAAAAGACATATCCTAGTTGAACCTCTAAAGCTACCCAAAGAAAAGAAGTTCTTCAAACAGTATCTAGAAACCATAGTGAGTGCTCAGTAGCTATAAATACTTTATTTTTTATCAAGATAAAAAAATACATGAATATAGAAAACAAATGAGCATGGAAACATTAATCTTAAAGACATAAATGTATTATTTTGGAAATGTAACTACACAAAGATGATCTAACTTCATGAATTTCATTTATAGGTGTTTTTTCATATTGTTAATTTGGGGAAAATATGTAATGTACACTTTCATTTGTCTAAGGCTGTCAGAAGCTTTCTGTAAGATGTGGTTTGATCTGCTAGTATCTGTGGTGAAGCTACTAAGTCCAAACTTCATGGCCTGTGATTCTTATTTATTAACATACAGCAAATACATTTTTCTGGATGGCACCTGTACTGAAGTTAACATGTCAGCACTGTGTATTCTGGGTCCACTGGTGAAGACTGGATGACTTCTGACCATGCCATGGACTGTGTCAAGGAGTCCTCACCAATCTGAGTGTGACTGTAAAGTCTTGCTATGGTGCCTGCTCTCAAAGAGGACCAGACTGTCTGGCTGCACATTTTGAGGAAAGGCGAGTATTTCAAGATGAACAAGTGTGAAATGGGTAATATTTGTATTCCTTTTTTTTTTTTCTGAAATAACATGTCCTAATGCAAATCCAAGAACCTCTTGTCAACCTTAGTTTATACTAATGTGTAATCCCCATTTTCAGTGTTTTCTAACTGTATCTCAGTATGAACAAGATACAGGTGTTCACGAGCACATTCAAGCCTTCCTGTCTGAACTCAGCAAGTCCAGCCGCAATCAAGCCTACAGGGTAAGTGGTATTTTGTAGAGAGAGTCCATCCACATCTCCTGGTGAGTTAAAGCAAAACTTGTTTCTGTAAGTAAGATATGAAGAAAAGGCTTCATAAGTAAAACCTTTACTTTCTGTCTTTATTTAATCTGTTGTGGGATTGTTTGTCTTATTAAAACTGGAGGAAGATAGAAAATAATAAACTGATAGATTTATACATACACACAACATGTAAAATATGAAATGTATTTTACATGAACATTGTATTTCCTGTATAAGAGTTTGGGTTATAGCTTTCAGATACAATTTTATAATAATTTCAGTCATATTTTAAAGATGCCTAGTTGAAGTATAAAAATCACAAATTTTACATAGTTTATGATTAAAAGCAACAATATTAATAAAATTGTGATGTTAACAATAAAAGAGGAATTGAAATTTTCCTGATTATCAGTCATTAAGGTATTGGCAGTTGAATGTGACAGTTCACATCTGTAATCCCAGCATTTTGGGTGGTCAAGGCAGGAAGATAAGAAGTTTGAGCCTAGTCTGTGCAATTTAGCAACTTAGTAAGGACCTGCATCAAAATAAAAATTAAAGGGGTTTGGGATGTAGCTCAGGGTGAAGTTTCTGGGTTCAATTCACAGTATTGCACACAAAAAAAGAAGATATGGGAGTCATGGGCATAAGGGACAATCTCCGCTTAAAAGAAAGAAAAATATTCTTGTTGTTGAATTATCATCCTCTGCTAAGTTATTTGTTTACACAAATATCTGCCTCAACTATGAAAAAGTATATATTTTATTAATTGAGCCTAGTCCTGCATAAAGATATTTACATATAATTTATTTTCTATTTTTCTATGCTCACCTTATAGAAATACATAAATTATATTGAAAAATTCTACAAAATAAAACCTGAAAATTTGGATTTCAAACATAATAAAAGAAAAGCTAGAAAGTAGATTAATTTGTGTGTTGAAAACGAAACCTAAAGTAAGAAGAGAACTAAGATTCCTACCTTTCCTCCTCTTGCTTATTTTGGTTGGGGGAGTAGTTGCTGGGGATCAAACTCAGGGCCTAGGCAAACACTCTACCACTTGAGCTCAACCCCCAACTCTCTTCATGCTTATTTTTGAGGCATAATTTATATTCAGAAAATGCTCAATTTTTGGGTAGTTTTAATAAATACACACCAAGACACAGGATACTTCCAGCACCCAGCACCTTCCTCTGTGCCCAGTTCCCATCAACACTCTTAAGAAATTATGGTTATCAAATTGCTATCATTATAAATTAATTTTGCCTATTATTAAATTTCAAATAAATAGTATGATACAGCTTTTTACACTCAGCATCTTAATTTTGGGATCGACCCAGGTGTGCTGTTGGACACAGCAGTGGTTCCTTCTTTTGTTTTGCTGAATAATATTCCAGTGTATGAACATACCACCATTTGTTCATGGATTTTCATGCCTGTGGACATCTGGGTCGTTTCCTGTGTGGGGTTACTCTAAACAATGCTCCTGTGAGTGTTCTGCAAAAGGCTATTTGTGCACATATTTTTTCATTCCTGTTGGATAATACCTAGTGGTGGAATTGCTGGGTCACAGGACAAAAAAATATAATAAATGTCCTCAGAAAATTTTTATCGTGTTTTCTTTTACACTCGGATTTTTGCTCCAGGGCCCAAGTTATTATTTGTTTAAGGTTATTATTGAAGGTAAAGAAACAAAGATGCATTAACAGTGTAACACTAAATAACAATATAACAAGAAAATTTCATCCACAATTTTGTACACTGCTCTGAATAGGGAGCTAGGCTGTATTTCCTTCAGCATCTCACACTCTGTTTACTGACGAATTGTGAATGTTTCACATATTTGCTTAAATGTTTTTCAGCCTCATCTGAAGATATCGAGTGTCAATTATTTATGTCAATTTCAAAAATGGATTTAAAATAAAACCAGTGAAAATAATTCAGGTTCTATGGGGTTCTTTTCCCCTTGCAAAGGTGAAATCAAGGGCCTCTTATCACCCAGCAGCCTCCTTTCTTCTGCCTGGTTGGTGCTAGTTAACGCCTTCTCTTTCAGAGGTAGCTGGAAGAATGTGTTTGTGGAGGACCAAACCAAATCAATGGCTTTCGGATTGGATGAGGTAGTCTCATGGTTTAATCTGTTTTTCTCTGAAAAATAATCCTTAGTATGTTTGCTCTTAAAATATGTTCAATTTTTTCTGCCCTTTGGTGGGCTAATTGATTTCCAAATAACCATCCTAGGTAGAGAGTTGACAAAGAACAGAATAAGATTTACAATACATTTGCTTTATTAGTGACACTTTCTTCTTAAATTCTCTATAGCATTTCACACTATATAAGAATAGAAATACTGTTTTTAGCAGTATAGTTGCATAATTAAAAATGGTATAAAATATATGCTTGAGAGTGTTCATAATAGGTTAGACTATGGTTCAGTTTAAATAGATGTTTAAAATGCACTTACTGTTAACTATAAATAAAGTCAGGTCCTGAGAAATGCCACTAATAAGCAATCAGTCTAGGAACTGAAAGGGAGGTCATGGGTAAAATGGGTAAGACCTATTGAGGAACAAAGAAAAACTGGTAAATGAGATTCACAGTGGAACTAGAAGGTTTTAAGTATCTACCACCCTCAGTCTTTTCATCTTCTTTCCTTAAGGCCCAGACAGTATCCTAAATATCAGGGCACAACCAAACTAGGGCGTGCTATTTAAGGAGAAAGATTAGATGTGAAGATGATAACTAAGTCATTGTGCTAGTCAAATGTATTTACTCCAGCCCACCAAAACATATTTGAAATTATAGCTACATTCAAAACTTGTTTTCTTCAGTTGTAAAAGAAAATAGAATTTTTATTTCTGAATAAATACATTTCACATAAAATAGTGAATGATCTTAAGGTGCAATATAAACCTCCAGCTAAGCATTTGAAATATCACATCCAGAAATATCTAGGAATACCTTTTTAAAAAGAATATTGCCATCATATTTATAAAATGAATAAAAATTTACAGTACATATATTTTATAGCTGTGTGTTTTGAAAATGCAGGTGCCAAGGCTGCCTTCCTGGAGATTCTAATTTACAGGAACAGCTTGAGTGTATATATTTTTTAAGTAATTCTCCAGGTCTTACTAACAAGATACATAAAATGCATCGCTTTAGTAGGATTCATGGAGAAATACTAAAGGGGAGAGCATACCCCTACACCTAACATTTGCTGGAGAGAACATTTAATGTAAGTGAATCTTTTATATCACAGTACAACCCCACGTATCTGGTTTGTGTATACAATTCAGGTATCTTTAATCTGTTAAATAGCATTTCGAAAAGAAAAGCATAAATATAATATGGTATGAAACTAAACTTTCTTAAAGTAGTCTCATTATGAAGAACTTACTTAGAATCTTCTTACATTCTTAGCTATTTTATAATTCCAAAAATTATCATAATCTGTTTGATGCTGTAGAATTAGTCCAGATTCATCAGATTTTACTGAGAGCATGCTAAATTATATTCTCAAAAGACCTATTGTGACCTTTAAAAATGATTATTCTGATAAGATCTTATGGTATGTATATTTCATAACTCTTGAAAATAAATTAACTGCTTCTTATAATCAAAAAATGCATATTAATAAACATAATAAATTGGGAGATTTAAACATGTAAGTTTTTGTTACTAAATGTGGGGAATTTTGGAGACTGGATATAGTGTAAGTTTTCCATGCTTTAAATGAAAAAAGTGATTGGCTTTCTCAGTTTACTCTATTGATCTTTGTAGCTCTCAGAGCAAAGCCCTATGGATGATGTGGCAGTAAGGCAACTCCAAACTGGGTTCCATTAAGCAGCCACCTGCACAGGTCATGAGGTACCTGATACTGAAGATCACCTGAGCATGCACTTGTCTTCCCCAGGAAGGACCCTGGCAGGGGACCGGTAAACCCCTCAGCCAGTGTGACTAAAGCCGCAAAAGGAAGGCTCTATGTCTGAGCATGACACATGCAGAGAAGCTTGACTGGAAAACAAAACAAAACAAAAACAAAACGCTTATACACTTTCATGCCCTGACCTGTCTACCTAAACACAAGTGGAACACCCAAGTAAATCCCCATCTACTAGAATTTGTTACTTGCACTGTTAAGAATCGTAGGTGTTCAAAGCATAATCACATGAATTTTGTTTTCTGGTTCCCATAGATTTTGGTTCTTGTTATTGTTGTTTTACATGTATTATTTATGTGTTACACATTCATACTTTGGACCCATTGCCAGCCAACTAAATCTATTTCCACCAACACCCAAGGTCAAAACATGTAGAGTCAAGGCTCAGTCTTTGCCCTTTACTTGCTTCTCTGACACTTTCCTCCGAATTCACTTATTCCACTTTCTGTGTTCCTGCTCTTGGAATTAGTCTGGATCAGCAGCTGTTTTTAAGTCCCTGTCTGTCCTTTTAGTTTGCTTTCTATGCTCCTTTGTAGTTCTGCTTTGTTTTCTTAGCAAATTGGTGTTCGTGACATGTTACGGCCTTGTTCTCTTGTCCTCTTAACCCATTCCAAGCTTCATGTCCAAATATCTGTTCAGACTCACCAAGTCTATAGCTGAAAAATCCAAATCCAAAGTAAGTATGTTTATATATAACCAGATAAACAAATGTGGAAATGCAATTGGAATAGGTTATGAAGAAAAACAACAGATGGAAATGGCATAGTAATGAGTTGGGAAACACCTACTTTGCACAAGATAATAAGGGAAAACATCTCTGATAAAGTAAGAATTATTGTTCCTAATAAATTATTAAGCATTTAATATTTTAGCCCAAGCATCACTCTGGCAGCATGTTTGTTTATGTGCCGACTATCCCGAGTGCTGCTCGGGTGGGTGTCATTTCAATCAGTCAATTCTTGTATTGAATAAATTTGATAAAATTGTCATTTTTATATTTCCTATTATGCTATCTTACAAAAATGAATGAAAAATATGCAATTTTTGGTCATCCTGTATTTAATAACTGGGTTGAGAAACAGTTAATTTTGGATATCATTCCCTTTCTAGACTTCCTTTCTCGTGATTAGATAGTATAGGAATATTGAATTTATAGGGTACAGAATTTGAATGTGACCAAAATTTTGCAACAAATTCACTATAACTGAATCTCTATGTACCTCACTTTATGGACACAATGAAGATACTAAAGGAGACATTTTAGCATCTTATAGCACTTAATTCTTATAGGGTTTCCTATAGGGTTTCTTATAGCACTTAATTTTGATAATCTTATAAAAGATCAATGTAATAGCATCCATCTAACATACATAATTGTGTTATGAACCTTTGTGTGTATACTTTAAAATACCCTACTAAGTCTTGAAAAAGGAACATTTTAGAACAATGGTAAGATCTCAGTGCAATTGAAGTAACTGATCTTGAAGAGGGGATTAGGGAGGCTAGGATGGGAAAATGTATCTAGATCTTTATAGCTAATTTTCTCCAGTTAGAATGCTTAACAATAATTCAACACTGTGGATGAGGATAGTCATCCTGCTTTCTTAAATGATTGAGTTGAAGGTGGCTACTCAGTCGAAAATGGTGAATATAAATTCACAAAAATAGTTCTTTTTAATTGGTACTGCATTGGTTGGTTCCTAAGATGCCTGCTTCTCAGTAGAAGTCATGCTCAAAGCAGTCTAAATGATTTGCTGCAAATGTTTGCTTCCTTCTACTGAGTACCAACAGAATGAGGAGAAGTTAGAGCAGGTAGTAGGTGGGCAGTGGACAAGGAAAAGGGCAGTGGTTTGCAATAGTATTTGACTATGTTAAAAATATTGGGTTGTCACATGAAAGAAGGAATGGACTAATATTTTGCAGCTCTTAGAACCAAAACTAAAACTAGTGCATGGAAATTATAGGAACACAGATGTCTGCTCAAAGGGGAAAGCCTTCTATATAAGCTGAGCCATACGACACTGCAGCCAGGCTGTTTTTAAAAGAAGTGGGCCACAGTCATCAACGATGTCTGCTAATATGGCCATTAGAAAAGGCAGTCACTTCTATAAAGCGCACAATTGTAGTGCATAAATTGTGCAAGGCATAGAGAGATTATGAGGAGAAGAATAGAAATTCCCCATGATGATTTTTAAAACTGACTTTCAGTTGATTTTCCAAGGGATAAGTTCTAAAGCTATATGCTTCTATTGGGATGTTTTGCAAATAGATGCATTTCCCTCACTTACCCTGATGTATCAGGCACAGTGCTTAGGGCCCACTTTCCAAAATGACAACGAGAAGTAGCTTTTTATTCATAACCTCAGTCCAGGCCTTAGGGTATTTCATGTTTGGTATGTTTTATTTTCCAAATAAAATGTGTTCATATTTTAGTTCTGGATTGCTTACCCTAGGTTATCAAAGAAATCACCTATGAGAAACCGAAGCTCTGGATCGGTTCAGCCAACATGAAAGACGCAGCTGTGGATCTGCATCTGCCCCAGCTAAGACTTGAGGCGTGTCAGGAAGATCTGGCTTCTATATTGACAGCCTCAGGAATGACTAATATCTTTGACCACTGGAGGGCTACCTTGTCTGGTATAACCACAGGAAGAAGCCTTGTGTCTGCAGAGTCGTCGGAAGGCTGTGCTGGAGATCCGTGAGGACGGTTCAGAGCCAGCAAGCACCAAACAAAATGGAAAAGTCTCAGGATCCTCCAGATCGATCACCCCTTTCTCTTCTTTCTCCTACACAAGCAAACTAAGATGATTCTTTTCTATGGAAGAGTCTCTAACCCTTAAGGAAGGGAATGAATTTGTAATTAAACCGCTTTTTGATTGTTCAGATTAGATGGATTTTACAGGCTTGCAGATTCATTCGCTAGAGGTACAACCAAAGTGATAAACAGAGGATAATCGCCAGGTAGCAGATCAGTGTTCTGTTCCATTAATCCTTTCTTGTCTTCTAAACTTCAAACCTTTCTGATTTTTGTCCTGGGCTTGGATTTTAATGTTGATTGTGCAGTGTGGGTTTACAATTTAATATTTATATTCATTATATTACTCTTCACGTCTTCCTGCTTTGTCCTTCCATCTCATTTCACCCCTCACAGCCACAAGCTTCCCCATACTCCTCACCTCATACGAGTCTTCTGCCTGTATCACACCACCATTTCCTTCCTTCACCATGTGTGTTCCTGCTTCTCACTGGAGAAAGAGACATTACTCTGGGCCTACCAGAAAATCATCACTTCCTTTGTATATGTACCCCTCCAAGTGAAATTTTACTCAATGATACCAAGTGATACTAAACATTCCTTAATAAAAATATTTTCTACAGTATTGTAGAAGTATTGTGGTAGAGCTTAACTTTAGTTATAAACTCATTGTTCAATGTATAGGAAGGTCGACATCTTTTGTTAGCATATTTTGTTTAAAATAATATAGCATAGAATTTTAAGAAGGAAATACAATGAAATAAAAATCAGATTGAAGTTTCTACTTCATGAAAACTGATATAGATAAGAATACTGCACACAGGACACGCTAAGAGGCAGAGTCACCACCACCTGTAAGTACCCAGCATTTCCTAACACCCAAAGTGTAAACTGTACATAGAATTCTGTGAATTCCATTTGCATAGTGAAGGTGAGTAAAAATAAAACAGAAGAAGTGTATCTGTGAGAGACAGAGAGAAAGAGAGGGAGAGAGAGAGAATATATGTGTGAAGAACAAAAGAATATACCTCAAAACAAACCATTCAAAATAATAAAGATAATTTTGAAAGTTAAATACCATTTAGAATGATCCCTAACAGATACTGATTCAAAAAATACTTATAAAAGAACTAATAGTGACTTCTGACAGATAGCATGGATTAAAGAAAAATGACTATTTCAAATAAAGAAGATACATTTTAGAAGGGACATTGCTGTTAGACAAGAGGAGGGCTGTGAGGAAAAGTGACGCAGGATAGGTATGATCAAAACATGTTATATGCATGCATGGAAATTAAAAAATGAAAATAATACATCTTAAGAATCTGCAATGTGTGTGGTGTACACAGAAATGGGGGAAATGGCCATGGAGTTGATAACATCATGATATTCATAACTTTGATTCAAAGAAATTCCTTATCTTGTCCTTGATTTAAAAAATGCATCATCGGGGCTGGGGATTTAGCTCAGTGATTAGAGTGCTTGCCTTGTAAGCACAAGGGCCTGAGTTCGATCCCCGGCACCACCAAAAAAAAAAAAAAAATGCATCATCAACATTTACATCTTTACATGCCTCCCCCTGTCTACAGATTACTCACTGTCTTATCGTAGGGCTATACACAGATCTGAACAAGTATAGATGACAGCATCGACAAAGTTAGTCAGAAAGTCACCACAACCTATCGTTTGAGCATCCATAGGGAATATGGTGCCACCCAAAGATTCCTGCCCCCAACATAGCAATAAAAAGAGTCTATTGCTCAAGAAAGCTTCAGCTCCCTCACACAGCTGTTATTATAGGGTGGAATGTGGCGAGGCTGCCTGAGGGCTGTTCTCTGTACAACCCTGTTCTAACAGACAGATGCTGAATCATCGTATCTCTGTTTTAACAAAACCTTGGCATAAGATAAAAGATAAAATTTGAAATGAAATACATTATGAATTAATCTCCTTTATCTTTACAGTCAAAAATTGAGATGAAGCATGAAAGCAGAAAACACACCAAAACAATAAATAAATCATTAAATTGAGCCCATGAAACAAACTCCACCTGGTGCTATTTCAGAGCAAGAGAATCTGATGGCCACATGATACGAGTTAAACCTTTGTAGACCATTATATGAGAAGAACTAAACATTCAGAGCACAAAATCATCTATTTCTATATGGTGCATAATATTGTCTGGGATGTAAATAATAATAAAAGAAATAAATTGTTGTCAGGAAGCAAGTCTTCTACTTAAGATTACCTCTTAAAGAAAACCATAAGAGCAATGGGCTACAACTTGTGCAATCTCACATTTTCCCTATTGAAATCTAGAAATTTCTACAGAAGACCCATCCCTTCATACCTGGAACAGTTCTACAGAATTGTAGCAACCTATACCACACACTCTACCATCTGAATGCTGAGCAACTTTGACATAGGCACTATTCATTTTTGTGATAGTAATCAGAAATATTTAGCAAGCAGCAATGATAAAATAATTAAAGCAAAATAGCATGAATGACATTTATTTGCTTCTAATTTTAATGAATCATTTTATCCGAGTCATGATTTATTGAAGTCAGAAAGTGGCACTAGTATTTCTAAGCTTGAGTAGGGCTTTGGACCTGTGAAGAAACACAGAAGAAATGTCGTAAGATGGGAGAAATAAAGCGAATGTCTTGAATTTCTGAAGCTCCCCCGAGATGAAAGCACTTCCTGTGGTGGTCTGTCATCTCAGGACAAGTGGCACTTGTTCTCTCAATATTTACAAAGGAGCAACTCAGGCAGATGAGTTTGATTCCAAAATCTACCAGGGATCTTTAAGTGATAAGGTTCTTCTCATTATAACTCTAGGTGAGCAAATAAAAGGAGCAAAGATGTTCAAAATTACAATAATATTTCCTTTAACCTACAGATTTCTGAGATAATTCTGGTTTACCAACGGTTTGCTTTTTGTGTAGCTCTTTTCTAGAAGAGGCTATAGTAGAGTCTGTAAATAAGAATCCATCTGTTGAGTCTTCTGATTGTACTACCTATTGTTATATTCCGTAAGTTATTTAATGTATGCATTATATATATGACATTATTTTATCATATACTTTGCCAGGCTAGTGAGGGAGTTGAGTGGAACTATTCAGTTGCATAAGCAACAAGAAACTTTGGAGGAAATGCAGCAAAAAATTTTTGCCTCCAACTTGTCCACAAGGCTATACTTAGGGTAATTTATTCTTTTGTGATACTTTGATGACTACTTCCATTATATCTGAGGCAACATCTCTTTTCTGCATAAAAAAAAATCATTTCAGTTACACGTTATGTGCTATTTTTAGAAACTACAGAGTTTGGGTCGACAGAATTTTCAAATATACAATTTAACCAGGCCCTAAATTTTGTAATCTTGTTTTTAATCATACCTTTCAAATGCTGATCTTCCAGTAACAGGAAGTGGCAGAGTTGCCCCTCAACACACTCTAGAATCAGACAAAACGAAGGAGAATTAGGAAAGATGAATGACGACTCCAAATAAAGATGGGATTTCATTCTGGTGAAGTTTAGTGACGTTTGTAGGTTCTAGGTCAGAGCAAGAGAAAATGGCACTGTGTAAATACCTTCCTGTTGTCTCAGGAATCTGCTCTTGCCATCTCATGCACACGGGATTGAAATTGTGTTGAAAGGTTCCTTGTGACTTACGACAGAATGTGCGCATGCTTTCTTGATCATCCAGAGAAGTAAAGCAGAAAACTTACTGCTGATAGCTAACTTTTCTTCCATCACAGCAATTCTATTGAATAAAGACTACGCATTGTCTCTATTTCTGACTAGGAAATGCCAGATATACAAACGCAATAAGTTTTGTTTTTGGTTTTAGGCTCAAAGAACAAACAGGCAGTGGCCTGGACTCCAAAAATAGCCCCTGAGAGAAGTCCTCAGTGAGTCTGCGCTTGACGACTCTTCAAGGTCACCAAATCTTCAGAAAACTCCCATCTGAAGAATGGTGGACTGAAACTGGATCACAGAATGTAAGTTTTTAAATGTTTCTATTTTAAGGGTGGCAAATAGACACAGTGATTTTTAATTTTAGTAAACAGTGACAGGTTTTGATCCAAAAGTTTCCATGAATTACAAACTGCAGCCACACATTTATGAAGCAAAGAGCTTACACTGGAAAGACAAACTTTGTGCCCACACTGCGGTGGTGTCTCAGGGGAGCGGTCTTCTGCGGGCTTTGTCTCTTCAGGGGCTCCTGTTCCTCGGGAAGGCTGTTGGCTTCTCCCCATAAAACGCACACCCACGCACACTCACACACAGATTTTCACACAAGGTCAATATCTCTTTAAATTGTCCGTGGATCACAGGCTAAGAAACCTTGGTGCACAGATACATGTACATTTGTATTAGTGGTTCTCAAGCCCACCCCAGTGTACCTGAACATTGTGATCATCTTTGGGGCGCATCACCTATATTAGCCCCATCTCATACTTCAGAAAAACGTATATACATGAATATTTATGTATGCTTATATGTGCGTATATGTATTTTATACACTATATATACATGTGACTGTTATACATTACTATATATTATGATTCTACTGTGAAACTATAAAAATTATATCAATCAAGTCTATTACTAAATAGCATTAAAGTTAAATACAATTAGCTGCTTCAAGTTCTTTTAATCGTTCTTTCTACTTGTGCATGTATTCACTGAAATGTTAAAATATATACTGTAGGTATTTATCTATATATTCGTATATATTCTGAGTGAAAAAGATGAACAGTGATAGAGTTTCATTTATGCATTTAACACATGTTTGTTTGTTGAGCTCTGTAAAAAGACTGCTAGCTTTCTGGCCGGCACTCGGATCTTCTTTGGAACTTCATGTTCTGTGGCAATTTGGCCGACGAAGGATTCCCAAACACGGAACGCAGTCTCGGGGGTGGGGCATGGGTCTGAATGCCAAAAAAGTCATATGGAATTTTGTTATTGATCCCTCATTATTTGGAAAGGGTTCTTGGATTTCAGTAGTTTCCTGTGGCTCTAGGTGCCTCGATGTGGCTTCCATACCTGGGCTTGTGTTGAGAGCCACCTGTGGTTACCTGGGACTGAAGCAGGGTACAACCAAGAGTGATTATTCTGTTCATAGATCCCCACCTACTCCTGCTGGTGCTGGGCACAGGCTGGGAACTGAGCACATGGAGAGAGTGAAATAGTCCCAGCCCCGGCCGTTTCGGAGGTCAGAAATACTTTTAAAAGCAAATACGTACAGAAATGTGTATCTAGTTGTGACTTTTGATGGGGCCTGTGAAGAGAAAGTGTGTTTTAGGAGAGGAATCAAAAGATTTTCTCAGAGTGAATTCTCAGAGAGGCCTCTGAGAAAAATCACCTCTTCCCCTGTGTCAAAAGCAATGCATAGCAAACAATTGATCAGGTTGATCAGCTCATCTGAATGTTCTTTAAGTCAAATCTGGCTTGCATTAGGCCCAAATGCCTTCTCAAGGACTAACGAGTATGTATGGAGCCCCTTCTGCGGAGAGTTTGTTTCCCTCCTTAGTGTTAGACCCTGCAGATAACCACTGTTCAAACGAAGACCCACTGATGAAGGTGGCTGGGAAAACTACCTCTCTCTGAGGGAGCACAGAATGGTGTTTAAAGATCGGAGGTTTGAAAAATCTCATTTTAGATTTTCAAAGTTAAGACCCTTTATCTCTGCAGAATGATGGGGGGAGGCACTCTCCCCGCCACACGTATATATGCATATATACGCTAAGGGTCTTGAAAAGTTTATGGAATTTAAGAAAAAATAATTACCAAGGCTAGTAATGGTGGCAACAAAGGATGAAAACTTTCTTTAGTTTTTTTAAATTTCTGTTGCCTTGTATAAAAACTTCATTCTGTTTTTTATTCTGGAAAGTTTCAAAACTGCAGAACAGTTGAAAGAGCTGTACAGGAAACATCTGCGGACACTCCCCACACTGTTAACTCCCCCGACTGTTAACATTTCTTTACAGTATCTTTCGATTGATCTGTAGCTGTTCTTTCTTAAACAACTTGAATGTGAGTTAGATACACCTGGCTACTTTTCCCTAAGTACGTTAATATGCTTCTCCTAAAAATAAGGACAGCCTTACAGCCTTCTGCTTAGTGGTTTTACCGTTTGTTGATGATCCTTGCTGGAAGCGACAACTCCATTTGGGATAAAATATCATAAAACAGTATTGTAAAATGTGATTTTTCCTGTTTATCCAGCTGACATTCTTTAATAAATAATAGCTTCTTTATCTCTCACCGATATATCTTTTTTGTTAATTCAAGGTATTATAGCCATTAGTTTTTATTTTTATCATGCATACAATGTCTTACATGTGGCCCTTGGAATCCTCTCAAGTTAGATCTTTGTCCTTTCGAGGTGTATGTATCCATCATGCTTTTGAGCACTTTTGAATCTCTGCCTCAACGATTTACCCCAGATTCATTCTGTGTCATTCCTAGAATCATCCGGTTCATTGAGAAACTCAGTTTCCTTTCAGTAGAAAATAGTATTATTCAGAAAACAAAATTTAGTTGCCAGGCGTGCTCCTTGTTTTAGGGGTATCTTCATTTGCAATGCTTTTTGTGAGTAGAGATTGGAAAAGTGATATTCTACTATATGCCGTACTGTGTTACATTGTTATGTGTTTGATAACCTACGAATCAAATCCAGCCTCATTTCATATTTGTATCTCCATTCTCCCATAGGGCAAAAAAGCCTGATTCCTAACACTTACAAAAACCCACAGTTAAAGTTTTGGATTAATAAGAAACTCCTTTTAACTGAAGATTACTTAAACTACATTTCATGACTCCCTACTGACCCCTAGTGTTTTTTTGTTGCTTTTGTAGTTTTTCAATCGGTTATACAGGAAGAGGTTGTCCTGCATGGATGTTTTCTCAGCCATTCTGTGCAGGGTTATGTGCTGCTGTGGCAAGCTGCCCTGTGCTTTGAAAGACCCTTGGCAGCATCCTTTGCTTCAGTCCATTGGATGCGAATAGCATCCTCTGCTTCTTCTCGAACTGTAACGATCTAAAATGTGTCCCCAGACATTGCTAACACCCATGGGGGTCAAGATCACCCTTAGTTGAGAACCACTGCTCTACACAGACATGCAGTTAGAAAGGATTATTAGTGCAAATATCTTCTAAATATAAATATCTAACTTTCTGATAACTGAAATGAATCATCACTTGCATTCCAGCCTGCTTCTTTTAATGGTGTTTTCCAAGGTGCCCAGGATTATAGAACTTGTTGCTGTATAGTTTGATGACCTTCTATATAGATTTTTAACAGAAAATATTAAAATAAAAATAATTGTATATTATGATAATATTCAGAAGTTATCATTTCATCATCATGTTAGATAAGTGAGTTAAGTAGGTCTGTTTTCTGCAGGATTAAAAGTATGATCCATCATTGATTATCTTCCCCAATGAGTATTAGTTTGGCTAATCTCCAAAAGGCACATGTAAAAATTTCCTTTTTCATTTGGAAACATATTATATTTTATTGGACTTTGTTATGACTATTCAAATATTCTTGGAAGAAACTAAACTTCAAGAAATGTAAGTTTGTAATGCTATTAAGACAAATTCAAGAGTAACACACAAAGTTGCCTGATGTCTTATCTCTAGGACTGAGTGATATCACTTCTCAGAAAAAGAGACTAACAATCTGATTTGAAGAAAGTAAATAGGAATTGTGTTCTCTCCAGCTGTCACACAAATAATAAGAGGAAATCATGAAATATTCTCTTCAGTTCAATAAATGTTTATCAAGAAATATCTATGTGAAAAGCACTGTGTGAGGTATGAGGAGAATATTAAAATTAATAGAGCTAATCCCTGTATCTAAAGATCAATGGTTTATTTAGAGACATGGGTATTGTAACATATTCTAAAATGATTTAAGTATAGCAACAGATACGTAAGTGAAGAAGAGATTGTGGGTTATGAATGTATGATGGCTTAGTATGGAAATAAGGGGACACATTATAGCAGTACTGGGACTCGGCTGAACTTTGACGGACAAGTAGCATTTTCACAGGCAGACAACAGACGAGAGTGGCCATGGGAGAAGAAACTCCCTGAACAAAAATCCAAAGATGTGAATGTACAGGGCAAGTTTGGGATGTGGAGCCCAACAAAACTGTATCTGAGAATGTATGGAGAGCTTGGGGCAGAATCCTGGCTAGATTCGCTTGTGGAGGGCCTTGAACGCCACAACATCATGTGGTGTATTATGCACTGTTTGATTCAAGAATACTAAGGAGACTTTTGAGTAGCAATCTATTTAAATGTGAATAGGTTCATAGTTGAGGTGGCAGAAGACTGTGGAAGAAAAAGGGAATTAACACAATTCTCCAGGTCAACAGTTCTCAGCCCTGACATCAAGGGGCCTCTGTCTGTGTGAGAAAGGAAGGGTGGCAGAGTGACATCTACTAAACTGCCGTTGGATATAACTCGCATCCCATCTTATCTGTCAGAGCTTCTGTTTGTGCTGAACATATGAACAATACTGTGTGCTGCGGCAGAGCACGTGATTAAGACTTTAGGTGTCTATGATCTCATCTGCCATGGAAAACCCTTTTCTTGTTCAGACAAGCAGCACTCTGTAGGTTGTGAGTGACACATACTCACACCTTCAAGTCTATCACCCATTTTAGATGTTTCTATTACCACTCTAAATCATTCTCACAAATCTTTGCAAGGCTTTTTAAAGTTTATCCCTACTAAATTTATATTTTTGCATTTGGTACTACCTGATCATGCTATCCAAATTTAAAATTTGTCATCCATGCTTTCAATAAAGCCATTAAATAGATAGCTAATGATTCTGTTTCACCTTGAGTGTTATATGAGTAACATTTAAAAACCCTTTGGCCAGACTGGGCGTGGTACTGCATGACTGTAATCCTTGCTCTCTGGAAGCCAAGACAGGAGGATTGAAAGTTCAAACCCAGCCTGCTCACCTCAGTGACTTAGTGAGAGCCTGCCTTAAAATAAAACATGGACTTTAAGGAAAATGGTGGAGTGGTAAGCAACAACAACTCGGCCTCTCTGAGATTCAGAATCCAGGTACTGGAAAAAACAACTTGGAAAAAAAAAAAAACAAGTAGATTCCCCAGAACTAGGAAGGCCCTGACTGGAAAATTAAAACCTGCAGTGAAACTGAAGAGACAGAACACAATGTAGAAAGGGAAGGGACAGTCTGCACTTTCTCCTCAGCTCACAGCCCGTGGCTCATGAGAAGTAAAGATGGAATCTACACAGACAAAGTGAGAGCAGGGGACTCCAGAGGGCTTTGTAGAGAAACAGCAGTGGAATAGATTGCGAACCCCATGATCTGCAACAGCTGGTGGGTGACTTCAGTCCAAGTGCCCTCCATACCCCCTAGAGAGAGTGCTTTGCTGGATGCCATTCTGGGGGTGGGGAGTTGATTAGTGGAACCACAGACTCAGAGCAGCCCTGGAATGGCTTTAATTCAGGGGTTGATGTGTCATGATCCCACAGTGACTGGGTGAGGGACAGCCACACGAGACAACCATGATCAGGGAGCCACAGTCAGGCCAACAAGAGACCATCAGAAGGGTTTAAGCTAAAAGACACAGGCCCAAGCCCTCTGTGCAGAGGCTAGGCTCAGTCTGAGCTGCTCTAGATATGAAAATTGCATAATTGGCACTCTTGCCTCAATCCTACAGCTTGCTGGTGCCCGCATTCAGCACGGATTTGGAATCTGTCTGCCTTCTTTATCTCCCAGTGTGAGCAGGGACATGTCTTGACTTGGACATTGCCCCAAAATTTTAGATCCTGGGAGAAAACTACATGTTCAAAATCACTGAAAAATGTTTTTGTTTATTGTTTTTTTTTTTTCCTCTTCTTGCTTTTCCTCCTTTCTTCTTCACTGGTTTACTGGGGTTTGGTGAATTTTCCTTTGATCTTTTTCCTTGCTTCTTATCTTTTTTTCTTTATTTTTCCTCTTCTTCTTTTAATTTTTCACCCTTTAATTTTTCTCTCTTTTTTACTTTCTGTGTAATATCTTCTTTCTCTCTTTTCTTTTATCTTCTATTTCTCATCAGTTTTTTCTTTTGCCTTTACCTGATTCTATGAACATCCTTTTATCTTCAATAAGATCTTGTACCACCTCTCTCTTTTCCTTCTCTTATCATAGAGTTTAAGGTTTCAAAGTTTTCATCTTGCATTTCCTCATTCCCAAACCCTATATCTTTAGCAGTGTAACCATAAAACTTTGTTAACTTTTTTAAAATTTATTTTATTTTAATGGTACATTTTAGATGTACATAGTGATAACATTCATCACAGGGGATTTGTACCTGTACATGGTATATCTTGTTGCTTCTTTTTTTCCCATTCCCCTCCCCTCACCCCCTCCTCCCTCCCTATTTACAAAAGATTTGTTTCCATTTTTTCCTTCCATTTCTTATTTCTCTTGTCCCTCTGTTCCTTTCCCCCTCCCTTGTTCCCTTTCCCTTTTGCACATTTTCTTCCTTTTCCCAATATAATACATTTTAGTCTTTATTTACACTTTCAGTTTCTCACACCAGAGAAACTATGTGGTATTAAACATGTGTCCAATTTATTTCACTCACGAGTATGGTCCAAGATGCATCCATTTACCTAGGAATATCTCAAGCTTATCATTCTTTATGGCAGAGTAGTACTCCATTGTATAAAAAAAGCACATTTTCTTTATCTATTCCACTGTTGATGGGCATTTGGGCTGCTTCCAAGATTTAGCTATTACAAACTGTGCTGCTATGAACATGGGTGTGCATATATCGCTGTGGTATGATGCTTTTAATTCTTTTGGGAAGATACCAAGAAGTGGAATAGCTGGGTCAAATGGAATCTCTAGTCCTAGTTCCCTGAGGAATCTCCACACTGATTTCCATAGCGGCTGCACCATTCTACATTCCCACCACCAGTGGAGAAGGGTTCCTTTTTCTCCACAGCCCCTCCAGCATTTGGTATTGGCTGATTTGTTGATAACAGCCATTCTTTCTGGAGTGAGGTGGAATCTCAGGGTTTTAATTTGCATCTCTCGAATAACTAGTGATGTTGAACATTTTTTAAACTTTGTTAATTTTTAATACTTAATTCTGTAAGATTATTGTTGAATTCTTTTCTACCATTAGCGGAGATATAGCTGTTACATTTAGTACACATTAACTGTAACTGAATATCTGGGTTGTCTTAATGTTTACAACATAATTGTAGATTTCTTCTCTAGGATTTGTTTTTGTATTTTTGTGAGTGTGTACACAGTTTTTAGTTTTTTTGGCTTGTTTGCACTTTTCAACTTTATGAGTAACACTAACATAAATATGATGTACAAAATTTTTTTAAAATAAAAAACAAAAAGATCTAAGGATGTAGCTCAGTGCAAAGTCTCTGGGTTTAATCTCCAATACTAGGAAAAGCAAAAAGCAAACAGCAACAAAAACCTTTGGCTGAAAACTGAAAACTGTTTATATTAGTGGTCTATACCTTTCAGTTAACACTTAAGAAGTCTTGTTAAAACAAAAATGTAGTATCTTAAAGTGCAAAGGGATTAATTTTGGAGGCAATAAGACCTCATTTTGAAGCCAGACTCCACTGACATCGGGATATAAAGACTTTTTTTGCCATCTGGACTTCCGCTTCCTCCCTAGTCAAAACAATGCAGACAACATTAGCCTCAGAGGGTTGCTGTATGGATGAAGATGATGACATATGCAAAGCACCTAGTCTCAAGTCCACAGGTGATCATTTTTTACTGAATCATTCCAATGTTCACTTCTGGAAGGAAAGCAACCTGCCTAGCTAAGGGAACTTGCTTTTGCTAAATTGTGTCTGGCTTAAAATCTGCATGCAAGCAGAATTACTTAAAACTGCCTTTACACTCCTGAAACAGGTTCCTCTCCCCTCAAACCTTCTGTGTCACCATGTTTACTCTAGAGAAACAAACTAATTTTTGTGGAGGCGTGGGGAGCTTTCACACTAAACCACACCAGTTTTTGATGCAAGGAGAATACACACACACACACACACACACACACACACAAATGCTCTTCTAATACTTTGTAAGGTTGTAAAGCTACCTTCCAGAGTGAAGGTGCCACAGTGTTTGCTAGCTTGCTGAGTTATTTTCTGGAACAAGCCTGACCCCTAGAGGGCAGAAGTTGCATGTACCCCACCAAGAGCCGAGCAGCTCCCACTAGGTTACAGAGCACTAGGGCGCTAGTGACATAGAGGCTGGGATGATAGAGGCTGGGTTGGGCATGGTGTGAGTGAAGGATCTTTTTTGTGTGTGTTTGTGGGGCTGCTGTGGCTCGCACTCAGGGTCGTGCACTTGCTAGGCAAGTGCTCTACTACTGAGCTAAATCCTCAACCCCTTCAGTGAAGGATATTAATTCTGGAAGAAGCAAAATTCTGTATCTCCTTGATCTAAAATGGATTTTTACAACTTTATTAAGGTAAAGATTATATACACTAAATTACATATGTTTATATAGAATCATTTGATTGGCTTGAAATTTGTAAACATACCAACACAAGGCAATAAACATTTCTAACACTCCCTGAAGTTTCCTTATTCCCCTTTGCAGTCTATCTTGCTTCCAATTCCATCCTCAAGCAACAACTAAATTGCTTTGTGGATGAGTTTGCATTTTCTAGAAATTTTTCTTTTAACAAATATAATTATACCGTACTGTGCTATTCTTTTATGTATAGCATTTAAACTGGGTTGAGTGATTTTCAAATTAATAAAGTTGTATTTATCAGCAATTTATTAATTTTTATTGTTGAGTAGTACTCTGTTATCGGTGTATACTTCATTTTGATTAACTTGGTCATAGGCCTAAATGTAAAAAGGCAAAAATTCTAAGAAAAAAATCTTCCTGAGTTCAGGATAGGAAAAGATTCCTTGCAATAGCAAGGGCACAGGTGATAAATGGGGAAAAAAGATAATAACACTTTGAAAGAAGCTGTAATAGAGTAGAAGAACATATTTTTACACATAAATTCAATAATGATCTTGTATTTAAAAATGTAATGCACTCAAAGACACTCAGATTTTTTTTAATAGGAAAATGTTTGTACACACACTGTCGTGTACTTACTGTGGTCAACTTGCGCAGGAGCGTCCAGCTGGACTGAGTTCATGTGGTTCTGGGCATAGAAGATGCACCTGGAGGTTATTGCTAACACACCATAAAGGAGAACAGGAGCAGAAGACTGAGGTAGTTGTTTCCCAGGAGAAGCTCTGCTGCAGCTGGTTCTCCTGAAGGGGGACTCAGCTGTTCTTATTGCAGAAGGAGCTCAGGCCATGTTGTTGTCAGAGATGACTGCTATTCACTGTGAGGAGCTCTGGTCTTCATCTCAGCTGCGAACATTGTATCCTGGTTCCAGTATAGATTCCTTCAGCCTTTGAGTGCAGACATGGATGTACATGGGACGTTGCTGTAGGCTCCCAGCCCTTGATCGGATCTTTTGGGTCTCCAGTGCACAGGTAGACGGTCTGCATCCTTCTTGTATTTGGCTTGTGTGTGAATGTTGTAATTTGTAAATGTCCTGTATTAAACCTACTGTCTTGCAAACCACTGACTCTAGGAAAGTAACTAATACACACACTTCACAGAAGAAAACATACAAAAGGCCCATAAGCACATGAAGAGATGCTGAACATTGATTGATAGGTACCAGAGAAATACTAAATGAATATTTTAATGGATCTGATTACGTGTCACTATTCATCAGCTTGCAATCAATGTGGTTCTTCTGATGTGAAGTTAATAAGAACTCTTTTTATCAACTTTTAATGATTAACTTTTATGTGAAAGCATTTGAATGCTGCAGTATTCTTTACCATGGCTCTCAACCAGGAGTGATTTTGCCCACCTGTGTGGCATTTGGCACTATCTAGTGACATTTCAGATAGTAAGAGTTGAAGTGGGGAGTTATTACTGCCATCTAGAGATTAGAAGATAGAGATGCTTGCAAACATACTACAGGGTAAAAGACAGCAGGGCCCCTACAAGGTCAGCCGGTCCCTCACTGGTGCTGCGGTTCAGAAATCCTTTTTTATAAATATTCAGGACTGTTTATAGGAGTCAGCTGAAAATAGCAAGAGGCTGCAGGATGTTAAAGAAGAGGAAGACATGTTCTCTGTTACTACATAGCTTCCAACCCAGCAAAGAAAATAAAGAAAATAACACTGTTATTGTAATAAATGCTACAATAGAAAATAATAAAACGTTTTAAAGATTCAGGCAGGGGAAATACAAACAGATGGAAAAAACAAGTATCACTCTATGAGGCTCAAGTATGGAAGTACCCACCTTCTTTAGTGAAACTAAAACTTGGCCTCTTCAAGGTGGGTAATAGAAGGCAATTCTTGTTTGTCCAACTTCACGTTGAAAACTCCGACATACAGCAGGACAAAGTAGAAATTATTTAGTGGGAGTCAGCTTAATGCTGGATAATCAAGCAAACAGCAACATGAAACTTGATGTTGCCTTACAAAATGTGCTTGCTCTCCAGGGCTTGAAGGCAAACTCCATGCTGATCTCAGGTCCCTTCCACAGCAGGAGTGTCTCTCAGTACCTACCACCCAAGATCACAAATCCAGACATTTAAATTTATTTAACTCTGGACAGTTCCTCGCCCTGCTCACTCATACCATACCTCACAGCTCTATTTCTTGTTTTAGGACCTCCTTCTCTTTCCAATGACTGCTGTGTTCATCGAGATTGCGTCTTCTGCTGCAGAGGTGTGGCCTTAATGTGTGTGCTAACTGGACAACGCAAACAGAGTACACAGTACCCTGCCCCATGTGCCATAGATGCATATATGCATTATCAGAGAAAGGCAGATGGTGGCCTCGTTGAGTAGTAGGATTCTAGCTGGCAACCGTCTAATACAAAGATTAATCCTTCTGAAAGTACACTTAGGTAGTATCCATATCTGATGCTGTCTGTCAAGAATGACACAAGATTGGCAATAATCATCTATAGATTGTCAGACATGATTGAAATTAGAGGAGAGAAGCCAATGTCAGACCTGGGGAAGCCTAGCAGGAGACAAAGGCCAAATGAGAACAAGACTGAGAAAAGCATCTAAAGGAAGAATTAAGTAAAATATATGAGAAATTGACTAACCGTGATATAAGAAGGTTAGTGTTGGGAGTCATGACATATTTAATAGTATTTTCCTCTTTTTATTTATAAAAATAATATACATTCATTATACAGAAGTTGGAGAATTCAGAACTTTATGAAGAAGAAAATAAAAATTAACCATAGTTTTAACATTCTTAGACAACCCATTGTTAACGTGTTGGCATGTTTCGTTCCAGACTGTTTCTGAGTGCGTGTATTTCCATTAAGTGTTCATAGTTACTGAGTACAGTAAGAGAAAGTAGCATCCTCTCAGTTACTGACTCAAAGCTTATCACCAAACCCAACAGATGAAAGGTTAATGTCCTCTACCTAAAAAGAGCTCCTACAAATCAGAATTTTAAAAACTAGGTAGGTAAAAGGAAAAAAAAAGGTTCAGTGGGCATAACAAAATAATGCACAGAAGACAAAAAATGATTAACAAATGTGGAAAATATCAATTATTTTAGTAACACGGTAAATGCAACTTAAACAACGGGATTATATATTTTACCCACTAAATAATTTTCTAATAATACCACTCAATACCAGCCATAAACAAACCTTTACATACAAAGGGAATTTTGAAAATAGGTGTGGAGATATTTGTTAAGTTTCATATGCCTGAAGAGTTTCATTTTTAAGGACATACCATGTATAGTCACTTTAAAAAGTTAACTAATATGTAAATTATGATGATGACAAGAAAGATGGAATTTATGACTGCATTTATGTAGTCACTTCTTTGTAGCAGACACTGAATAAACACTCTATGTATTATTTCAATAAATTCATACAAAACCCCTACCTGACAGGTGATAATAAAGCCCATTTCATACATAAAGACATGAGAGAGGTTAAGTACCTGGTCCTAAATTGCCCAGGTAGGTGGGGGTACTTTAACCTGCCTGGTGCCCTGTTAGGATGCACTGGTTAAGAACTGTCTTGAAGTCCAGGGCTTGAGTCTCGCCTCTGACTTTTACCAGTTATGTATTCTTGAGCATGTACCTTAATGTCTTTAAGCCTCATTTCCCTCTTTTATGAAATGGGGGTAATTTAATACTGCCAATGCATGTGGTTATTGTGTAAAATAAATTTGGCAACACATGTAAACTTCTTAGTACACAGATGCACAGGGTAGACAGTTAACTATAATGCATCACTATGTTATAAATTTACTCAAACTTGGGCTCTTTTTACAGAAATACAAAAATGGGAGAGCACAGAGGAGGTGTTCGCCTCACAGTACTGATGAGAGGATTGAAGGGGTGGGAGGAAGAAGGAAGAGACGATGAGGTTCACAGAGAACTTTGCTGGAGTAGGAGTGTGATGGATGATGAAGATGGCATTGGGTAGAAGGGGACTTTAATTCAGCATTATGGGAAAAAATTCAATTTGATTCCCAAAACATGTGCTTCCAACATGTCAAAACTGCTCAAAACACTACTTACACAGCTCAGAATAAAGATAAATATGACTTAGTCTACTTTGTAAAGTCACAGACTACTGAATAAGATAGACATTTCGACCACCGCTTGCTTGAATCTGAAGTGAACATAAATGTGTGGTGAGGGGCTCAGGGAAGTTCTTATCCAAGAAACAGGGACCAAAAAGAATTAAGAGTGAGAGAGGCAAGTCTTTAATCCACCACCACTGAAAAACAAACAAACAAAAATTAAGAACTGGCAAAGCCAAAGGAGGCCAAAAGCAGTGATCAAAACTGGGATGTTGACTCAGAAGCTGGGAATCAGGAAGATAGAAATGTGTTGAAACAAGCAAACCTTAACCAGCGGGGCAGGGAATAGGGAGAGACAAATATTGTCATAGCCATCAGTGTTCATGCATGGGGCATACGACAGTATCGGAATAATTCATACAATGTAAATCTTTGCTTTGAAGTAAAAATTACTAATGATTGGAATTGAGAGAAATTAATTAACGAGTGATTAAAGAAGGAGTGTCTCCGTCTCTCCCACACCTCTGCCTTCTCCTGTTCTCTTTGCTTCTGTTATGTGGGAGGTCTCTTGCTTCATGGATTAGCTTCCTGGCAGAGGAAGCTACAAAATGTGTATGACAAATTGAAACTAGAAGAAGCCTGAGGGAATTTACACTTGATTTTAGCCAAAAGGCTGGGAAGTGATAGAGGGAAATTAACAGACACCAAAAAAAAAAAAAAATGGTAATAAAGGAGGAAGGGCGAGAGGCAGGAGGAATTACTGAGTGGGGATGTATACATCTGAGTGGAATGAGAGTGGAGGGCAGCGAGTGAAAGCTTGAGGGAAAAGGCTGGAGGGGGAGGCCCACGTCCTGGGGCAGGGCTTGTGTTGATAAGTGGAGCAGAGTTAAAGGGATTTAGAGGTGGTATTATGTTCTCACTTGGAAACCCTTAATTTCTTTTTCCAAGAGATGAAAGTAAAGGTTGGAATTGGTTTTTAATTATTTCTAGTTTGTTGGATAGCCCAGTGTGCACCGTATGCTACACATTTTTGTTGATGTTAAAGGTAGAACTTAGAGAGACTTGGTTTATTGGACTTTAGGGGAATGGGTAACGAAGAAAGACCCAGCAACAGAAACACTTAGAAAAGGAAAGAAAAAGTTAACTTCAAGCTTCAGAAGGAAAAAAGGGGCAAAATTTCTAAAGTTTCCAAATTTGAAGCAATCCTTTCATGATGGAAATACGACTTTCACAAGCCATCATCAAATGCAGAAGGGTCACGATAAAGCCACACGTGGTAATATGTTACCACAGAAATCAGAAATACATTATTTTTTCTATTGGGGAGTTCAGGTTTATTCAGGATTTTATTATTTTAGGGACTATAACCAAATCTGATAAACATGTTGTTATTTCAAGATATAATTTTTTTCTCCCTGCCTATAAAGAATTTAATCATATTAGAATAAAAGACTCACTTCTCACTCCTAGTCTAATGGAGTTTCATGGAGTATTATAAATTATACGTAACAAGCAGAAATGAACTGGAGTGGACCAATGCTATAACAAACTTGAAAACAAAACTATGAGAAGAATTTCCCAATGCGAACAGCAACGCAAACCATAAAAAAAGACTCACTTGCCACTCAAATGTACAGGAAGAGTTTTAGGTACGTTTCCTTTCACATTGAGTTCACTCTTTGAAAACCAAGACTTTGAAAGCCAAACTGCTCCTCAGAGAAAGAAACTGTTGCTGAGGAAGACTATTATTTTACCTTTTTAGAATTTACAATTTTGTGCTGTGGATATCAACTGCATTTATAGTTCTATCATTTTGTATCGTGTCCATATGGACCACAAGATAGATTTACCTCCTCTTCCATTTCTTGACAAACTATGCAATAATCTGAAGGAAACCAAAAAAAAAAAAAATAAGATTTTGTGAACATTTTCTTCAAAATGCTCCATGTCAGTTCAGTGTCCTTAGAATGATGAAACTTCAAACCACACGCTTATTGCTGGCCTTGCCTTTCACAGATGGTGCAAGAATGCGTGCAAGCTGGGTGAATATGGAAGCTGTGTGATGTGCTGCCATGACAAATGGACAGGAAATGGAGTTTGCGTGTTGAGCGGTCTTCCTGTCTTTCCTCATAATTAGAAAAGTATAGTGTAAGGGAGGAGTTTCTGCTCAGCAGTTCTGCACTGATGTGGCAATGACTAGATATTCTGCTCTTCCTTCCTGGAGCAGGAGTGGAGTCCAAGCCACCGGGAAGGGCCTGTGATCCCTGAAGCAAAGTCTTGCTGCGCAGATCCAGTGGGTAAGGAAGTAGAACCTGAGGACATTTATCGCTGAGCCTGCTATACCACTTGATGATACCCATATGGTATTGGTGTGGTTTAGAAGTGAAGAACCAAAGGGGGTAACTGCTTGGGCTGGCAGTCAGCCTGATAAGGGTTCAGGGTCTGCCATATTCCCATGACCAGGAAATCCTGTAATGCTTTAAGTCAACTCTATCAAGAAAATGGATTCCATCATGAAGTCAGTCATTTAGCTAAAATTTATGAAGCTCTTACTGTGTGGCAGACACTTGGCTAGATGCGGAGAAACACCAGTATACAATCTCTTGTGAAATTTTCTTGCTGTACTCCCTCTCTAATATCCCCTTGCAATCTGAGAATCACTTTGGAGGAGGCCACTTGTTTTAGGTTGGGTTCTCTCCAAAGCAGATCCTAACCCTAAAGTTCTTGTATAGTAATTTATTAAGGACTTGTCCCCAGAAGCCAGAATGGGAATAACGGAGGGAGACAGGTGAATGGGATACAGAGTAGAGAAGGCGAAAGGGCCAAAAAGTGTTTAATTTCAGGTGAAGTCCCAGATTTAGACTGATCTCTCAGATAATTGTAGAGGGTAACATACTTCAGACCTGGTACCACATCAGAACAATGGAATTGGGTTTTTTGTACCAACAGCTGTTGTCCGTGGCCTTGCCGTGAGAGTTGTGATATTCCCAGACACCTTGAGTTCTCATTCCTGGAGATATGGCTCCAGTACCCGATGAAAACTCTGAATGCTCTAGGTTCAGGCCATTAGCTGCAAAGCAGATAAGAGCTGGGAAATGAGCATGCGGGCAAGACACCCGCCCATAGTATCTACTACACTTCTTCTATGTGGGAAGTTGTAACAAGATTTTAAGAAGAATAAAGTACCCAGAGCCTTGCAACGTGCGATCCTCAGCTAGCAACATCTAGTTGAATGGTGATCCATCACCTAAAAGCTTGTTAGAAATGCAGAATTTCAGACTCCACTGAAGACCTAATTTTTCAGAATTTGCATATTAATAAAATCTTCTGGAGATTTGCAAGCGTCTTAGTTTTAAGAAAGTTGCTTTTGGAATGTTAGAAAAAATGATTTGGGCACTTCCTGCGTTAACAGGAAGACTAAACATTCAAATAAGAGATGCAGCATGGTGAACTTGGAAGGATTCAGTGTGAAGTTTCCCTAGACTAGCAGATGAAATCAAGAGAAAGAGAGCACATTCCCAGCTGGAAGGAGGGCAGTGCTCACTTTTCTCAACAGAAAAATCATTCTGGTTTGTAGGTCACAGGTTCCCAGACCCAGCAGTCTCCCTTTGCCCACCTAGAACTGATAACTTTTGAGGCAGTAAAGCGTGGAGGTGAGGGTTGATGGAGAGAGCTTGTCTTAGTTAGATTTTCTAGAACCAAGGGTTGTAAGAGAGCACGTTTAATAGAGAGGACATTTATGAGTTACAATATTCATCCACAAGCCAAATGCAGAAGGTGCCGAATGTCCATCTAGGCACTGGAGACCCAAAAGATCCAATCGAGGGCTGGGAGCCCACAGCACTGTCCCATGTACGTCCGTGTCTGTAGATGATGGCTGAAGAAATCTTCGCTGGAACCAGGATTTGATGCTTGCAGCAGAGATGACAACCAGAGCTCCCCCAAAGCAACAGCAACCATCTTCAATGACAGCAAGGCCCCGAGCTCCTTCCTCAACGAGAACAGCTGAGTTCCTTCCGGGAGAACCAGCCGCAGCAGAGCTTTTCCTGGGAAACAGCCCACCAACTAGCTTTGGCTACCACTCTGCCTTATGTTGCATCAGCAACAACCCTCAGGTGGATCTTCTACACCCAGCATCATACCAGCTCGGTCCAGCGGGGCGTTGTGGCTCAAGCTGACCACAGTAAGTCCACCACAGAGCTTTTAGAGGATAGTACTTGATGTGGGTATAGGAGAGGCAAATGAAATAGGAGGGGGGTCAAGAGATGGAGGGCGGGGAGGGAAAGTGGATAAAAAAAGCAATGTGTTGTATTCATATACCGACTCCCCACAAGGAACATAAACATTATGTACTGCAGCCGTGTACTAATAAGAAATACTCAGCAAATAAGATTTACAGCTGGCCCTACAGTTTAAACCTGCGAATCATTTTGAAAGTCACAGATAAAACACTTGACTCAGATATGCTTCATCTGAGGAGTCATGAAGTAACTCATACATCAGCAGAAATCTCTGGGGTAAAATATGTTGGGGACCAAAAGGCCCCCAACTGTGCAAAAATGTTTCTTTGGCAGTGTCAAAATTTCACATCGTTACTCACAATGTGGTAACTCAGCTAGTAGAAATATCACTGTGTGCAAAGGCTGGTGTGAGGAACTTCGGGAATCATGTGATGAAATACGGCAGACTGAACACACTCATTAAAGCTCAGGTCACTCTTAAAATTACAGAAGAAAATAGTACATTTTTCTTATTATTGTTACTCTTGTCCGAAAGCATCAAGAAAGGAAGAGCAAGGGAATTAAAGAGAAGGTAACCATCACTTTTTGGATGCTGAAATGTAGATTAATCATGATGAGTGGTCACTGACTTAGCAGAGCCACGACATTAGAACCTCAAAATTGAGCTATAGAAAAAATTGAAAAGCAATTTAATTTACCGATGTCTCTAAAAGCTAAAAAATTAGACCACTTACCTTAGGAATGAACAACTGAGAACAAGCCAAATAGGAAGATTAGCAGTTCATTGTGGAAGCAGTTGGACCCTCAGGGACTCCCCCACCTTCCACAGACAGTGTGGAATGCCCCACCCTGCAGAGGAGGCCAGTGGCTGAAGGCTGATTTTCTGAAGAGTACAAGAAAGAGGGTAAATCTTTGGATTGTAGTATTTCAAACACAGATAAGATCAGGAATGCCACAGTGAAAAGGGAGGAGCAAGTGGCAGTTTAAATTCTGAAGTATATTTCTCTTCCAGGATCACAGAAATTTAGCAGCTATTATCTGTTAGGGAGAAAACTGGAATTCTCAAGGGATTCAGAAATAAGAATCTTGTGAATCTCAGTCACCCTACAGCCAACACTTTTCACCCCCTGTGCCAGGTTTCCTTCTGTGGTGTCACTCATCAAAAATGAACCAAAGAATATCAGGCATCCCAGATCATTTTATAGCAGGCCATTTTTTAATCAGTATTTAGGCACTCTATTTTACTAAATTGGTTGCCTAAAAAAGAAACTGAACATTAAATCCAGAATCTCTGCTTACCTGGCTCATATCAAGAAATTCAGCCTAATCCAGGTTAATGTTCCTTTTACCGTTATGTCACATTATTTCATTATCTTAAAATTCATTTCTGTTCCTGTTCCCCAAACGTTTTGTTGTGAGAACTAGAAAACTCAAGAGGTTAGTTGGCAATTTAGCATACCTCCCAATGGCTCATGCTGTGTAGCTCAGCTTTCGGAGCCTTCTGAGATTTGAGCCTGAGTACAGCATTAGAGACAAATGTGGGTGGCAAGAGCAGGCCCTGAGGAGCACTGTCATTGTCTTCTTGCTTGCAACTACATCACGGAATGTCCATATCACTCCACAGGCAACTCGGGGGTAATTTCTTTGGGCAGCAATGAACAGGCCAGCACCACAGGGCTGGGGTGGGGACACCTTCCTCACTGAGGGTTGGGAAATCATTTTCTCTGGCAATATAATCTCATCCAAATCAGGAGTTCAAGGTCCATATCCTGTTCGGATTTCTCACAAACATCTCTATCTCGATTTATGGGCTCCCATTCTTTTCTGATCGGGGTCCTCACATTAACTGGAGATAGCCTTTGAAGCTGAGTGTTAAATTTTCACTGCAATTTAGCCAGATACATTATAAAGGCTTGTGTTTGCTCTTCAGCAAGTTCAGTCCTTTGGCTGAAGGAAAGAAGATTCTCCATCGGGACACACTTAGAGTCCTTGATACTGCCCATGCATGTCTGGAGCTGGAAATTTGAATCTTTGACCTCATCATTTTCCTCTATTACTTTATTCAAGGATACTAACAGTGTGCAGCCAGCATCGTATTTCTTACCAGTCCAAAAATGTTCAAAAGTATTGTATACAGAGTCACTAAATTGCTTACATCTTGCAAGTGGTGAATTGGGATACTCAAATGGACCTATGTTGTGTGTTACTTTAAATAGTTCACATGGAGTGCTTGCTTCAGCAGCACATATACTAAATAGTTCACATGGACTATCAGTACTCTCTACATTATTAAAGAGACTATAGCAACTTTGGGTAGCATCAAATTAGACAACCAATTCCAAAAACCACTGAACTGATTAGAGAAACTTATCCTTACAATTATATTTCTCTGGAACTGCTCCTGGTACCAAAGTCTGTGTTAGGATTCTCTAGAGGAGAAAATTCAATAGAAAATATATGCATAGTTATACAACGGTATTTATTAGACGGGCTTACACAATTAAAGCCAGAAGCATTCACAATGGCTGTCTGTGGGATAAGAGACAGGAGAAGTCACGACGGTCATGTGGGTTCTGGATGCTGGAAGATTTGGGAGCTGCTCAGCCCAAGAAGATGGAGGCCACAGAATGAGAGAGGACCAGGATGCAGCGCCAGCCCCACAGCAAAGGTCTGGGAACTCACAGGAGAGCCACGTGTGAGACTCCCCTGGAAGGCTGAAGAATTGAAGGCCTGGAGACTGCGTCCAAAGGCAAAGGCAGCAAAGGATGTGCCTGCTCAAGAAGACTGGAGCTCTTCAAAATGGGCATGATTCTTTCTCTTTTTCTTTTCTTTCTTTTTATTCCATTCAGGCTACAAGCCTATTATTTGATGCCCACTGGAGGGGGGTCTTCCCCCCTCAGTTTGCTGGCATACATGTCCGTCATCAACGGACACACCCACAACTGTGTTTTAGTAGTCTGCTAGGTATTTCTTCTCTAGCCAAGTTGCGGTATCACAATTAGGAGTCACCCCTCTCCTCCTTTGACTTGTGAGTGTCAGACGTTGTGTCTCAGAGATGAGAAAGATGACTCATACAACTTCCAAGAAGAGCTTCCAGTTAGCTTTCCAATGTCCTTCCTCAACTGTTTCCACAAATACTAAAGGTGCACATATAAAAGGGCAGAATGAAACAAAAATGTTTTTCATGTTCCAGATACTTCTCCCAGCAGCTGCACAAAGTAGCTGAAAAATACAACCCAGAAGCAAGCATGGAAGACTTAATTTTCCACAGAACAAACTCGGACCACTGACAGATAAGACACCAGAAAAAACCTAGGGATAAATTATGTTTCTCTTTTTAAAGGATTGCCCCAAAGTGCTGTGGGTCCAGAGTTTCTATGCAATGTGCTGTGTGAATGGGCATTCACACAATCAAATAAGTGTGTCACTGATGAGGAAATCCAAACTGCCATTATATTAGGGAAGGATGTTTACACTCCTTAGTAATCAGGAAAATGCAAATTGTGACATATCAGCTTATGTATACTAGATTGTTAAAAAATATCAACTACTGGAAAAGAGTGCATTAAAGATGTCTTTGTATATAGTTGGTGTGAATATATATTTGGGAAACTACATCAGAAAACAAAAATTATAAACAATCCATTTATATATTGACAAGTCTGTGGATAAATAATTTATGACACTATAGTTCATTCAATGGAATAGCAGTGAAAACATGAACTATACCTGTAAGAGTTAACCTGGCTAAGTTTTAGAAATATAATGTAATACAGATCACTCAAAATCCAGAACATTGTCTAATTGTAATATTTTGAATAAACAATTGGCCATTGTTATCTGTATATTTTGGAGAAAGCTCTGCATTCCCTGTGCATATGTTCGGATTTTCCCTAGAGTAGGAGTAGGAGGTGGCATATTGAATGCTACCTGCTTTTGTAAGTAATACTGTAGTGAAACTAGCCACACCTGCTTATTGCTATCTACTTTCCTACCATAGGGCAGGGTTTAGTTGTGAGGCCAGAAAATTTAAGACCTACAAAGACTAAGGTATTTGTTATTTGGCCTTTAATCAAACAAGTTCAACTTTTGTCTTAAATATGTATAAGATAATGTCATACATTTATAAAGCTCACATAGAGGTGAAACTAAACAACATAGTATTTAGGCAGACTTTCATGTGATAATGATATACAAGTGAATCTAGGAAATGAAGAATACAAATTTAGAGTAAGGTTTGCAACATGGAAGAGTAGGAAGGCAGAAAATGGAATGGAGAAGAATCTACAACAAACAGAAATGAATGGCAGTGTTTCCTCCCACCCATCAAATAGTATGTCAGGAATATAAAGGAAAATGAATGAAAAGGACAAAAGGAAATAATTCAAGGAAATTTCTCAGAACTTAATGGCAAGAGTTTCCAGAAAAAGGGCCTACTGAGTGTCAGTAAAATGGATAGAAGTACAACCACCATAAGGCTTATCTTTGTGAAATATCAGGACACTGGAAACTGAAATTCCATGAGCTTCCAGAGATCAAAATTGATCCACATACCAAAGACCAAAAACTAGTGTAATACTAACTTTGTAACAGCAAGACCAGAGCTCAGAATATGATGGAAAAGACTTTCAATTTTGGATGGAATTTTTTTTTTAATTTAGAATTTATACTCACCAAACTATCAAATTAGCAGAATGCAGAGAAAAAGCATTTTCAGGTATTTAAGTCTTCCAATACTTATTCACACATATCTTTTCTCAAGTAGCTGCTGAAGGATGTGTTCCCCCCAAGTGAGCCAATGAATCAGGAAGAGAATGATGAGGGATGAAGGAATCAGGGGAAAGAGAACACAATCAGAGGGAGAGGTTACAAAAATTCCTTGGGATTCTAAGGTCACACAAGAGGTCAAACCTTTGGAGACTTAGCAAACCATTCAGCTTGGAGCAGATCAGAGGCACTGAGTGGAATCGTTATTTTAAGAAAATGAAATTGATTTAACCTTCAAGAGTTTAAGTGTATTAAAACAAGATTTATTCAGGTAGGAGAGGATTATGATTGAGTTGGTGGTAAGTATATTCAAAGTAATCAAATAAAAAAGCAAGGCAATCGGGGTAGGAAAACAAAATCTGCAGGAAGTACAATCATACAATATGGCCCAGCTGTGAATTCCATGCACAAAGTCAAATAATATAAACAACAAATATTGATCTAACCATAGTTTTGGTATTATTATTTGGGAAATATGGCAGAGCAGGAAATATTCATATATGTAATAGGAATAGTCAATACATAAAACCATTTAAGCAGCAGCAACATAAGCCATCTTTAGAGATAAGGAGGCAAATACCAAATTGATTAGTATTTAAAAATGAATGGCTTTGAGTAACAGGAAATGTGAGAGGAAAAACTGTGTGTATGGCTTTATTAAAACTTAAAAAATAAATTACAAAAATAACACGCAAGAGAATATCTAATGCCCATCAAATATGATCTCTTCCCCCAATCCAACCAGCAAGCCCAGTCAACAAAATATGTAATATCTAGAATTTCTTATAAGAAATTAATTAAAGCAATTTGTACCAATGAGGATGGAATAGCATTCAGTTCAACATATTAAACGATCACTGAATATAGATGAAGTTGGTTACTTCAGAAATAAATATTATTCATCAATTAGGGGAAAAAACTCTGACATTCTGACACTGGGTTGACACGGGCCACGTTATTCTTCCGTTAGATATAAACCATGTCACAGAACACAGGTTAAAACAAGGTCACCATCTTTCCCATAAAATTCCAAACATCTGCTCTCTGACTCAAAAATAATTGCTACATCTTCACTGATAACTTTATCTTTATTCCATTCTCCTTTTCCCGTAGATACAATTTACTGAAATATTGGTCAAAAATTATCCCCACTTTCTGGCAGCCCCCAATAGAGCAAACCCTAGTCATAAGAGGGGGTAGAATGTTGTATAGTGCCTTGTCTGAGGCGGAAAAGCCAGGGGAAATCCAGCTTAGCATATGAGGACTTAGCCCTTGTTAATTTCACCAGGCACCAGGGAAGTCAAGAATATAATTGTTTCTGTCATTGAAGTTCTAACCACTACTTAATCACATAAACATCAAAATACATTTCAAAATTGGAAAAAGCATGAAAGCTATTGTCAGTGAAAAGAACATTGGGCTAAAGCATTTGGGTTTAATTTAATCCTTCCCCATTCATTACTAACGGGGAAAATCCTTTGACTATTTTCTCAGTTATAAAATAATCATTCATCTTACTTAATTATTGAAAAACTTAACTAAGAATGTACATTGAAGTGTTTTATAAATCATAAAATACCATACAAATTATATGGGACTATTATGTGAGAATGGGAAGTTCAAAGAAGCAACCTACCTAAGGGGCTGGGGATTTAGCTCAGTGATTAGAGTGCTTGCCTTGCAAGCACAAGGGCCTGAGTTCGATCCCCGTGAGTTCGATCCCCGGCACCACCAAAAAAAAAAAAAAAAAAAAAGAAGCAACCTACCTAAGATTGTACAGCTATTATTAAATTTCAGTGTAGCACTCATGTGAAGATATTGCCTACAGATCTTTTATAATAATAGCAAATAGTGTCAAATGCTTGTTAAGATTGGCTATTCTGCTTAACACTTCACACTTTACTTAAATTATTTCATTTATAACAACGCTTTTAGCTTTACACATACTGTGCATAACTCTTTCCAAATTTGTCCTACGTCATATTTTTATCCAGAACTGCTGGAACTCACAAGTGTTATTATTT